>SNQJ01S0109699.1:0-23929 GCA_010110895.2 Picea sitchensis
AAATTATTCCTATGTTTGATTTACCCTATACGAGAATCAATAAAATAATATATATGTTGTAAAATGAACGAATGATACAAATTACATATGAAGGGCCCCGACTAAAAATATAGTTTAATGTGCGTCTTGATGAAAAGATATGACTCTTTACTCATTCTTATTATTATTAATTATTATTATATTTTGTTATATTATTTATTAGCTTTATTTATTGTTTATTTATTATTAGCTTGAATTTAATGAATATAACATTGTCTTCCCCTTCAAAGAATGCTTTGTCCTCAAAACAATCTTGAATGAATTTTTCTTCCAATGTGGAGAGTCATCTTGACTCTGGACTTGTTTTGAATACTTGTGAGTTCTTTTTCATGATTATTTTGACTTTATAACCCATATACTTTGCATTTCTTCCCTTTCCATTTGAATTCTATAAATTTTTCTTGTAGGTTTGTGGCATAGGTACCCAATTGCATCAACCAATCTGCGCTTAACACCATGTCCATTCCACTGAGTATAGTGTAGTATCCAGATTGTAGTTCTGATTTTAGTAGTTATATAGAAACCTTATGGAACCATTCTAATCCATTAATTTGTTGACCATTGACTATTGTAACCACAAGATTCCTTACAAGGTACACAAAAATATGTAATTGTCTGACGAGATTAATATCCACAAAGTTGTGTACTTCCAGAATCTATTAAGATTGTGATAATTTTATCCTTAATGCTTCCCTTCAATTTTAGGGTTCTTGGCTAGATTTTTCATGTAATTGCTGCAAGCGATATCATGGGTTTTCCATATTGACTATTACATATAGTACTACCATCCCTCAGATGAGGTGGGGTATAAAGTGTTGTAGGTGGTTGCACTTCTTCTTTTTGGTCTATAACCTAGTTGAAACCCCTTGATTCATCTTCTTTGTGAGTCTTCCTAATACATGTGATTGATGCTAATGATACCTTTGGTGAATTATCATCCTCATCAATGTCCAGCATGTCCTCTTCAGCGACAACCGACACTTCTTTCCAATCTATAATTTTACAATGATATGTGTGGTTGGGTGAACATCGATGCCCCAGAACCCACTTTTTACCACATTTACAACAATTGTTTTCTTTCCTTTTTACTTCCTCCTCGAAGTTTCTACTGGAGGAGTCAGATTCATTTTTAGCTTCATATCTATATGATTTTTGGGTCGTGCAGGGTGTGCACTTGTCTCCACGGAATATGCAATTGATTTGTTTTCTTCGCGAATAAGTTTTATTGAATTTCTATAATGATGATCTTTCAAACCTTTTCTCTATCGCTTTTGCCTTCTATATTGTTGCTTCCATAGTTGTAATATCATGTAGTTTTAGTTCATTATAGATGTGTGGTTTAAGTGCAGTTATATATGATTGAATTAAGCATTATGTTGATAGCCCAAGTACTCTTGTAACTAATTTTTCTCAGTCACGTGTAAATTTGTCCATGTTCCCTTTTGTTGTAATCTTGTGAGTTCTGTTAAAAGGTCTTCTTCTTTGACACCTTGAAATATTTTAAAGAATTGATCCTTAAATTTATTCCAATTTATCGAATAAGTCGTTTTCTTCCACCACATGTACCAATTATATGCATCTCCTTCTAGTTGCATAGACGCATATTTGATTTTTCATCATCGTTATTGATACCATGGATTTCAAAATATTCTTATGCCTTGTTGAACTAGGCCACGCCTTGTTTTTCATTCCCATCGAATTTTAACAATTTCAATTTTTGTTCTTTTAGAGTATGCAAAAATTGGTTGATTTGTATACAATGGGAAAATCAATTGGTTGATTTGTATACAATGGGAAAATCCTTCTTAGGCCTTAGTAATGCAGGTACAGCACAAGGGCTCATGCTCTCACGAATTGGATTCGAACCAATAAAGCTACTTCCCCTTTAGTAGATCACGAGCGGGTCTATCGTCCTCCTCATTATAGTCCTCCTGGAATCCATAGCATTTCGTCGGAATACATTCTGTCTTTTCACCATAGTATTCCTATGCATAGTAAGTACTATAGCCCCAATCATGGCTACTAATAAAATAGGACTAGGAACCAAAAACCAGACAGAATAGTAGATATAAAGTAAATTTCCCAATGTTTCCAAATTCGTCCAACTTCGTACCTTTCCGGCATAAACCGTATATCTCAGAGAGGTCGTATTTATTTGGGTTGGTAGTAATGGAATGCTTTCATTATCTAAAATGAAGAACATTTCCCACCAAAGGATCAGTCCAATAATACTACTCACTGGTAAATTGCGCAATACTTCTTCGTGAGTCTCCGCTATTTTAATATGGAACATCATAACAACGAATAGGAATGAAACGGCTATAGATCCTATATGAACTACTGGGAAGATCATAGCGGAGAAGTCGAGACCTAACAAAAGAAGTAAACCTGAAGTGTCGCGAAAGATTGGGATGGAAAACGAAACGGAATGTATCGGATTTTTATCATGTGCAACCATCAAACCAGAGACCAAAGCAAGGCTCGATGAAATAGAAAGTATCATGGTACGTCGTCCTTCCCTGAAATGGAACTTTCATGCTTGAGCAAGAACTAGCATTCAAGTCGATCTATTACGACCAGCACGGTTGTTCGTATTTCATTTTATTCTTCCAAGCCTTAGAAAGCACTCACTGAGTTACTTACGGAATCTCAAATCTCTCTCGACGCCGAGAATTTTCTATGTGTTCAAGCCAGATTGTAGGAAGTCGGTGATACTTGTATTTCTATGAGAAGCTCTACGACACCTAATACTAATAGAAGCGCCCAAAAGAAAGAAAATTGTTTTTTTCATTTTAACAATTCATATGATCTCCACTTGAATAAAAGTTGGTAATTTTGCTTTCTAATAGAGTCATGAGTTCTGTTGCTTTGGAAGAGAATTCCATAATCCAATTTGATTATAAAATAAATGGGACTTCCACTTTACAAACGAAGATCTTTCACGATCGAGGTTATTCCTCGTCGATTCTACCCTTCGTTCCTCCCCCTCCGTTGTCAGGGGAGCCCCTTCGTTCCTTTATTTTATCTTGGGAATATCACTGGGAATGCAATGCATTCTTTTCGATACAGTACAGTAGACTGAACGCAAAACCAATCTCGATGAAATAAAAATAAAAATAAAACTACAAGCAACTACGAAATCTACAAGAACCTCTATTCCTGATGTGAACAGACGCTTTCTTGGAACTAATTCATAGGAAGTTCAACAACTACATCCTTGGATCATAAACAAAACTACACCCCGGCCTCTTTCAGTTAAGTATAGTTCTATACCTATTCGATAACTATATAAATAAATATAACAAGTGTGCGATACGCAGCATCAACCAACGGAAAAACATAGTCACGGCCTGTGCTATAATGCATCGCCTACTCCCATAACTTGTTCAGGTGATCTAAGCAACTGGGCTTCGTGTGCTCTTCCTGGATTCAAAGCTGAGGATAAGTTACATGTGTTTTTAGATCAATTTTACTTTTTTCATTATTGAATCAATCTTTTAATGTGAAGAATAGCCATAGGAGCAAGGTCTGATTTCTAGATAAATTCAATATTTCAATTGTGGATAGGATCCCTCTTGATTTTCCATTTTACATATCACCGAACCACACTTTTCCACCTTTCAATTCAACAACTCAATCTACCTCTCTTAGTGTGTACCATAACACAACGCTAACTCACCCACTATGGCCTGTCCTACTAGAACTAACAAGTTTTATACAACTAACAGGCAGGATTGATTGATCTCTTTCAAAGGGGATAACAGAAAAAGGGCTAACAGGTTTGATTGGTCTCTTTCAAAGAAGTCCCGTAATTTAGGAGGTATCACAGTACACGCTTTCTTGAAACCCGAAACAATTGTTCAAATAAGTCCCCATGGTGTAGTCTTCAAACCTGCACAATGGATCTAAGGAAATCCCCATAGTATAGGTTTAAAGAGGTCCTGTAGTATAGACTTCAAGAGGTCCCCATGGTATAGGCTTAAAACCCGAAAAATGGTTCAAATAAAAGTCTCCATAGTACACGCTTTAAACCTACACAATGAGGTACCCTAATATATAGGCTTCCAACCTGCACAATAGTTTCAAGAAGTCTCGTAGTGTAGGCTATTTACACAATGGGTTCTGCATAATGGCCTTATCGTACATTTGATTGTTGTTCCATCTCCAACATGTATGATCTTTCATCAATCAACTATCTAGTCAATTCAAAGTAAAGGTGAAAGGTAAAGGTCACATGGTATAAAAGCAGATCTTATAGGGATGCATAGAATCAAAATGGAAATAAGAAAGTGGAACGCGCTAAAATGTGGCGCCTTTAAAGCTGTCTTTCATTCATTCGTCAACCCCATTTCATCACTCTATTTGAGGCATTCTATTTTGGGAAAGGAAGGCGTACGCTATCTTCCACCATTCTATTGGCACATCCCTTTCATTGGCACTAGGAATGAGATAAATAAGGTTACGCTTTGAAGTATTCTTATTGGATTTACCAGAGAAAAGGCAGAGGTAAGGATTTATGCAAAAAAAAACTAAGCAGGAAGAACATTCTTACATGCCATTTGGCAGCTCAACACACCAGCTCAACAACTCCTTTTTCCAATAGAAATGAATGGGAATCGGCTACTATTCAGCGGGTTAATAACCCATTCGGTTACAATATCGGCTAGAATCTCGATTAGAATCTTAGTAGCAATATGAGGCTTCTTAAGGACGTAACGGAGAAGTTACGGAGAAATATAGAGGGAAACTGCTGCATTAAAAGGGCTTTTGGAGTTATTATGGAGAGAAATTTCTACATTAATCATTCCTAATTAGCGAGATGGGTCCCAGTTAACAAGATAGGTCTTGGGATAATTGTAGGTCTAGGGATAATCATAAAGTATCAGTCTCAGGATAATTATAGGTCTTGGCTCAGGATAAAAAAAGAGAAAACCATAGGTCCTGCTAGGTTACGGGGATAACCATAGAGTCTCGGTAAGTCTCAGGACAATATCACCAGTAGAATAGTGATATAGGTCTCGATAGGTCTCAGGATAATCTCACAATATATAGGTTTTGGGATAGGTCTAGGTCTCAGAATGCTCATAGGTCACGGGATAATCTCATAGGTCAGGTCTTGGTAGGTCTCGGGATGATCTCACAATAGGATAGCGATATAGGTTTCGGGATGCTCATAATTATAGGGGTGATCTCGCAATAATAATAGGTCTAGAAATGATCATAGTTATTCAAAGTCTAGGGATGATCATAGGTCTCGGGATAATCATAGCATAGATCTCGGAATGCTCATAGGATGTCTCGGGGTAATCATAGGAGGTCTCGGGATGCTCGCAGTAAGATGTATTATAGCACAGATTTTTAGATCCTTACCTTAGTTATAGAGATCTGCAAACGATAGAGATATATAACATCCATGACTTCAAAGAAAGGCTCGTAAATAACACTAGCTAGCTTTATAGATTTTCATCTCCAATCGAAGGCTATCTTAACCCCGTCTCATGATTCTTATATCACTAGTGGTCATACCCCCATAACTCTAAGGGTCAACATCCCCATATAGCTTCCAGGGCAGTCATTTCCCTATAGCTCCCTAGCTAATAACCCTGTAATATCTCCATAGATCTCAGGACAGTCATCCCTCTTAAGGGCAGTCATACCCCTATAATCTTGTAATATCTCTATAGCTCCCTAGCCAGTAAGTGATCATACTTACATGGCTCTTAGATCTGTCATACCTCCATGGATCTTCTTAGGAAAATTATACTTCTATAGCTCTTAAGACGGTCATACCTACATGGATTTTAAGACAATCATTCCCCCATAACTCTAAGGGTGGTCATCACTCTCAGGACTGTCATATCCCTACTCTCAAGGTGTTAAAACCCCTATAAATATTAAGGGTGGTTCATCTATATCCATAGCTCTATTATCCCCCCACAGCTATCAAGGCAATCATATCTCCGTAGCTCTAAGGACAGGCCATCTCTCCATAGCTCTTAGGCTTGTAAATCCTCTATTGCTTTCAGCTAACCACTCCTTAGTGGGAGGGAATCCAAGGGAATATTAACTGCTCTAGGGTTACGTTACCTGGTATACGAACCTTAACATCGATGACTTTGTAGTTCGTAGAGGGAAAACAAGTACTTTCTTTTATTCCCCTAAAGTCACTTTGGAATGTGTATTCAATCAAGTGAGTGTGTGTATTCAGCCAAGTGCTTGCATTTCATCATGTCCAGAAAATGCCTATTCGTGCCTATAAAAGACATACCATCAATAAATGGTGAGGTCGCTTGTCTCATGAGTCTGTAACTTGAATCTAGAACTATTGATCTTATATATTTTATTGATTCTTTACTATACTTAATAATGGTTCAATCCTTATACCTACTTTAACCATTCAATGATTTCCTTATAATGCCTTATCATGCCTACCTTATCTCTAGCTACCTTCTCCAGAGAGCGATAAGCATGGAGTCTCCATTTGGCTACCCTTTTGAAAAGAAATGAATACGAGGGCCCAAAAAGAGAGGGCCAAGGGTTGGGAAAGAATACGAGGGCCCATGGAAAGAATCAAGGGTCGAGGGTCTAGGGTCTAGGAAAAAAGGCGAAAAAATAGATTGATTAAATAGACTTGGTGGGCTTAGCGGCTGGCGGTCGGCGCACGTTACCCATGTTACCCATGTTACCTAAGTCTGAGTGGGTAAATAAAAGTTCACGTTACCCAACCCTTTTCATCCCAACCTCTTATTTCAGATTCTAACCCTAATATTCCAACCTATTCTAATCTGCCTATCTGTATTCCCTATCTATCTAGCTCCCTATCTGATCTAACCCTTCCAATTCAAATAAGTAGTGAAAGAAGAGGCAGGCCATTCTTCTCGCTCTCCTATTGTCAAGCGAGAGTACCTTGATGGATTCTATTTCTGGGGCTGGATGGGAAAGAAGAAAATAAAGGAATCAAATACTATTGGTCGATCTAAGTAAATTGGTTTGGTATCAGTTGGTTGGTGGTCTCAGTCTCAAGCTTCGAGCGAGCTCTAGCTCATCTATCTAGCTCATCTGCCTAGTAGAAGTTCACCTTGGTTAAGTAAAGGACTAGACCTAGGACTAACCTGATCGGACTGGACCTGGGAATGCACCACAATGTCTTGTGCGGTAACCTTCAGGTGTTTAAAAATGCATAGATCCCCGATGTCGAGCCACTATTGGTATAGTTCCCAATCCCAACCACGGTGCACGGAAGAGAAGCTGGGTAGAACAAAGTCGGTGGTTAGGCAAACGCCCCATTGTTCGGGGTGTGGCTATGAATCTGGTGGATCATCCCAATGGAGGAGGTAAAATATGCACGCATGAAAGGAGAAAGACCTTCGGTGTCACCTTGGGGAAATCCCACCAAAGATGGATTTCGAACAGTAGTGGGGAAATGCAGAAATTCTCAAATGCACTCTAATAAGACGAAGAGTATCTGATTCCAAAATTTCTTAATAAAAAACACTAGTAATAGGTGGACTAATCTTCTCGAAACCGTAGCCAACGTGACAAACCCGGTCTTGTCATACGAGGAAATCCAGCCAAAACCAGGGCTAATGACCCATGCAATCACGCCCGAGACTATCTCGGGTATTTCAAAGGAACGCATTATAGATATCTCTCGTACTTTACTGGACGGGTCATTCTATTTCTCTTAAATGTGTTGTATCTATGTACCCAAACCCAAATCTACCGAGCGAAGACCCATAACGATCTCATCCCCTATTGATCAGTTGGTTCATCGATCAATAACCAATGTCTTAGAAGAAATATATGAACCGATATTTATTCCCGTCTCATACGGCTTTCCTCCCAACGTAAGCACTCATTCTTTCTTTTTTGAGGTCCAACGATGGACAAGAGTAAAGAGAATAATTCACGAAGATATACAAAAATGTTTTGATAATATCGAGCATTTTCTGCTCATGCAATTACTACGAAAACACATCGTGGAAGAACAATTCTTGGAGCTAATAAGAAAGTTCCTTACCACTCCTATCTTTGATAGTGAAGGAATGAATTTGACTCATGTAGGTCGGGAGATTCACAGGTGATATAGGCCAATGAATCCATCTTCAAGGAGGATTCTTGGGTTCAATGGGTCGTGGGATTGGAAGAGAAGCAAATGTTATCTTGGTAGGCGAAAGAGAAGTAGGGATTTTCACTTCCGCATAACTTCTTAGTTGCACGGGTCATTGCGGGTGCGGGTCATTCCTGCCCTGCCTTGCCCAATAAGAAAAGAAATACATCCAGTAAATCTCGTCACCTTGGGACCGGTACTATCCACTCATTTCCTTCCTAACCTGTGCCGGTCCTATCCACTCATTTCCTTCCCAATCAATATATCCATCCAGTCAAGATTGATGCCACCTCTTCTAACTATAGTTGTGCTCATTATATCATACAATCAATCGTCAATCATATCACGTAAATAATAGATGGATATGCATGATGGATGCATCGACCCCCTCTCCCTCTCCAATCAATCACTCTATTCCTTACCCTACCGTCTGGGGAAGACCTTTGCGTTATCATAAGAGTTTATAAGTCAAAAGAGAGTATTTTGATACTTTACTGGGGGGAATTTCTATTCATACCTCTTTGCATACTATTCTATTATAATGTGTGTATAGGTGTACTTCATATCGTACGTACACGTGTAAGTGCCTATTCCTTCGGTTGTTCTGCTTGTGCCACTTGTTCATCCCTTTCCTTTCAGTAAGTTTGTGTGTCTATATGTTCGTAAGAAAGTATCTGTTCGTAAGAAAGTATGTCTCTCTGCCTCCCTTCCTTAGTTACCCAAGTGAGTGAATCTCCTTCCTTCCCACTGCTATGTCGTGACCGGGTATAACTACGTCGCTGACGGAATGAGCCCCTGATGGAATGTCTCATATCGAAGGAAGCACCTATGCCTTTAGTTGTTTGATGTACCTTGTATCGGGATGTCTATGGCTCGCTGATGAAATCCGCGTTCATTTGGTTTCGACCTGGTGGTTGAGCTTTGGCACAAGGTTTCATGAGGCAGTGTTCCTTTGGTTCATGAGGCAAGGTAACTACAGCAGCACCCAGTAGTGTTGCTTCTTCTTGCAATAGGAATAGCAGTAGTGTTGCTTCTTCTTGCAATAGGAATAGCAGTAGGTTGTTCAAATCTCAGTTGCTTTCCTTGAAAGTGAACCCGCTATGCCCGATAGGCCACTATGTCGGCTATGATGGCTAGAGCAAGGGAATGCTTTGCTAGGCCATAAAGAATAGAGTAATAACCCCACCCCGATCTCATGGCTTAACCCCGATGAATGATATAGTGGATAATGAATGTAGCCCCATGAAGCACTACCATTCTTGCATAGTCATAGTGGATGCTAAGGCGGTGTTTACTGTCCCGAGCTCTTGCATGCTTTGCTCCCAACCAACCCCTCCTGGGCATACATTTGTTTGGCATTGGATTGCAGGATTGTAAACAGGGCAGGGCATTTATGGATTCTTAGTGAATGCATAAGGACGCTAAGGACCTATTGCAATTTCACTCTTTACTTCCTACTCACCATAGATTGACAGATTATAGGATTTCTCTAATGGAAGATGGAAGTAGCTATTCCTGCAAATAAAAGAAGTTTTCTCTATCTCTCGAGCCAAACCCAAATAAGCTTAATCTACATGTGCCCTATCCTTAAGGTGGAAGGATCCTATATAGTAATAATAGTAACCTATCCTATGCCCTAGGTAGTAAAAAATACTCTATGGCCCGTAGCAGAAAACCATAATCAAATCCCTATATGTTACTATGTCACAATTCACTTCATTATGGAATTAAGAGTGTAATTCCTTTCCACGGTTGAAGAGTAGCAAGTGTCCGCTTCCATTGGTTGGAAAAGGAATAAGAAATAGTGAAGCTAGCTACTGTCACCACTGAGGCTAATAGTTGATTATATTGCCTTATCCCCATCACCATCCAAGCAATCTCACCATCGCTAACCACCTCACCCCATCACCATCGCTAGCTAACTATCCATCCAAGCTATCTAGCCTTCCACTAACCCATCTACTCTACTACTCCTACCTATCTATACACTACTACTGCTATCTATCCATCCAAGCAATCTCACCTACCAAGCTATCTATCCATCGCTCATACCCCTCGATATCTAACTCACCACCTACTAGGGGTCGTTGAGGAATCCCTTTCCTATTGTAGCTAGCTCCTGAGCAACAAGAAATGCCTTAGATAGATATCCTTTATATATACATTGTTTCTAGTTAATTTGATTCTATAGAAGGAGACCTTTCAGGAACTTATCGGGCATTTGATTATATATAAATTAGCCTCTTCTTACTTCTTCCCTTTGGTCCGGTACCTCCCTATGGTAATTCCCTATGATAGATAGATCAATATATAGGGTCTACCACCATTAGACCATTCCTCTATTTTCTGAATTATATTTCATCCCTCCCTTCGCTTCGGGTGGATCGCAAGGAGATCACTTCGAACTAATGGTAGTAGATCTTGTTTCAATATGGTAGGTTCGCCAACATTTGTCTATCTATCCCTTCCCTCCTACCAATCATTGTTTTGCGCTAGGCCAGATCCAAACATTTTTTCGGGCAGCTCCTTGTAGGCGGCTTCTCTGGGGAGGGACATCTCACTTAAATAATGATAAGAGGTGGCGGAGCCGTTCCGGGATTCAATAATAAGCGTTGTTTCGATAGACGGAAGAGATTGACCATTGCAACGTAAGCATTATCAGAGGCCCTCTTTTTTCGTCTGGTTTCAAGTGCCCAACCACATGCGAAGAGACTGTCCCTATAATGAATGTAATGCGGGGCAAGGATATAAGCTATTGGTTTCAAAGGATCTGTACGATCCTTTCCTCTAGCTGCAGGTGGACCACCAGATATGCTCCCTTCTGAATGCACTACTTTCCCCTATGAATGAAGGTAGGTGCTCGAGAAGCCCACCCCTTCAGATTCTGTCCCACTCCCCAAGGCCAAGGAGATAAGCTAGTTGTGGTTTCAAACTAGTCCCCCCCCCTAAGCGCGTAAGTTCTTTCTTAAGGTCTCCCTACCTTCCTTTAAGTAAGAGCTGAATAAGAGTAGTCAGAGCGAGCTGCTGGAGAAGATTCATCGATGGTCATGTAAGGTAGTCGTAACCTGTGGCTCCCAATCTATTAAGGAAGGTAGTTGTAGGATGCTTCAACCGACATTGCCCCAGATAATATATGATATAAGTAGATCATATATAGATAAGTAAGGCATTACACAGGCCCCCCGACACTCTGAAGATGAAATGTGCCTCGATTCACATTATATATGTAATTACTTTGTCGTAAGAGAAAACACATTCACATCGATGGATACGACTTTATATCCCCCAAGTTAGACCTAGTGGCTGCCTTTGGCTTGCTGGCTCTCTACTTATAGATAGACAGAAGGACTGGCTAGGCCGTCCTGAAAAGAGAGAGGCCTATTCGAAGTTGTTAATCCCAATCCATTGGTTCCCAGCGAAACCTCCTAGTCTAAACGAAAGGCACGCACCCCCGAAAATCAAAGGTGTGGGATCGGGAGAATGACATATATAAATAATTTCCAACCCAATACTTCTTTCTTTGGTCGAGTGTCTTTCGACCGTCCCTACGCTCCTCACCCTTGCCCTCAATGGACAAGCACTTCGCACCTTCCGAACCCTCATTCTTCGGTTGAGCCATCCTTCATCACCTTCCGTTTTCAGGTGAGCCATTTCCTCTCCCATGCCCCTACCCCTACATTTGAGAGCCTGCTTGCGCATCCTAATAAACTCCGAGATTTGACTAAATAAACTAAGTAAGTACTTATTCACAGAGTTACCAGGTCAAATCATATTGGCTTACGTGGAATCTCTTATTTATGTTATTATTGAAAAATGAGTTTCACTTGTGGGGTATATTCACTTGTGGATTTGATGTACTAGAAGGGCTCGATGAGGGGTTAGAAGTACTTGAAGAATTTGGCTGAGGGATAGAGATGTTCAAAGGATTGACAAGATTTGGTACAAGGTCCTTCAATTCAACATGATTTTTATTGACCTGGGCACTTAACTTTGATCGTTCTTTTGATTCTAAATGACCAAGTCCCTTGGCTCTATTTGTTCTTATTTTAGGTCATCGTGATTCTAATTGATCCCTTCTTCTAACTTGTCATATTTATCCATCAATTCATTTTGAAGTGTTTTATACCTTGCATCACTTTGCTTTTGTTGTTCTTCCAACTTCTCCAAACCTTAAATTGATCTCAATCATTTTTTTTTGTCACAAACGGGTACCTTTTTTTATCAATTTTGACTAAGCCAAATCATTGTTATCCACTAGGAATTTCTGAATTAATTAGAATTCCAAATAAACTAGTTGGTGGACTTCAATTGTACAATCTGTGATACCAATCTGTATGGAAAAGTTAATTAATTAAGTGTATGTAACACTATTAATTAACTGTATGGACGGTACGGCTCGTCAATTAATTGAGTTGCACAAAATGGATTGTATGGTCACAATCAATTAATTAATGCATGTTTTGTTGAATGTACAATTGTACGAACCACAATTTTCTGTCGATTTCACTGTACAATGCATTAAATTAATGTACAAATTATTAATTGCTTTAAAGAATTCATGCGGTGCATTAAATTATTGTACGACAAAAATCCATACAAGTGACATAAATGCATACAGAGTGTACAACAACGACAAATTGGGTGACAGTTGGTACGTCTAACGACTGTTGGTACGTCCCACAACTACTGGTATGATCGACGATTATTGGTACAACTGATATGGCAACGGATACCGGATGACACAATTATCTCTATGTTTGATTTACTCAATGATACAAGAATCAATAAAATAATATATAAGTTGTAAAATGAATGAATGACATGAATTACATTTGAAGAGCCTCGACTATAAATATAGTCGAAGGTGCCTCTTGATGAAAAGATGATCTTTAGTCATTATTATTATTAGCTTTATTTATTGTTTATTTATTATTAGCTTTAATTTTATGTATAGAACAGAGTGAAGGGAGCTCTAACTGAATAGTTCATAAGGTACAATACTTGTTAAAGTTTTTACAAATGGGGTAACAAGCTACATGGGCTTAATTGTGCGGAAAACTCCACATTTAATCATGTTTGAGCCAGAGGGATGGGTGACCTCCTAGGTAGTCCTAGTTACCAATTGCAAGCCTCGAAGGTGACGATTGATGCTATGTGATCCATTTCGCTAGTTTCAATCCCACTTCTTCACCCTTGTGAGAATCACCCAATGCAATGAGTGCTAAGTGGAATTTTCAAAATCATGAGAAATTGGTCAAGTGCGACTACTACTCATGGATATGGTTCATAGATTAATGACTTACTTTATGTAGTTGATTCTGAAAATGATATCTCATATGTTGTACTACGAAATCCCCTCGATGATTAAATAAAAAGAGTGAAAGGAGCTCTAACTGAATAGTTCATAAGGCACAATACTTGCTAAAGGTTTTGAAAATGGGGCAGTACACTAAGTGGGCTTTATTGTGGAGAAAACTCCACAGTTAAGCGCAATTGTGTCACACACCTACCCCCCTTAAGTATTATTTAAAGGAATGGGGCTTAATTTTTCGCTTTCCTACAACTCCTTGAATTCTTCGAATGAGGACACCATCGCCTTGTGCTCACCGAGATCTTTCCAACAACAATAGCCTTGTCCAAAATCAAGCTCTAGTTTGAAATTTATGACCTTCTTAAGTTTTTGGGGCATCATTGGCCAATGGCCACCCCCTTGACCACGTAGCATCCACATGGCATCATTTCTCTTGTGTCATTCGTCATGGCACTATCGTGACCCATGTCATCATTCTCTAGCAATGACGTGGCCGCGGAAGGAGGGGTTACAGGAAATATCTCCCCAGTTCTTTGTGGATATTAGGCCTTCGACCCTCGACAATTCTTATGCAAGTCCAAAAACTTCCCCAGTGACCCGAAGTCCTGAAGTCTCATTCCACTCTAGGGTCTATGGTGGAGTTTTATCCACCCTTAGATCTAATGGTTGGGATTTATCTACACTTAACACATGGTTTAGACTTGACAAGGGGGGGGTCCCACACTTAACTCACGACCAATCCCACAACGCCACGTGGAACTACCCAGAAATGTCACCTCACCATGGCGTATGCGGGCCCATCCAATCGGACATTGACACCTCGACCAGGGAATTTTGGCTTTCCAACGCTTCGGCATTTGGCCTATGCTCCAACGTACCAAATCTCCCGTAACTTTAGAGACCCGAAGTTTCGAAGTGGGTCCCATGCACTTACTTACAAACATGACTTAGGGCTAGTTATGAGATTTATTTAATCTTGTTAGTTAAGTAACCACCAGTGTTCGAGCCATAGCCCAAGTTACACTCTACTTCAAACTCTCGAAGTCTCGAAGGTCGAAACCTCGAAGTTCCATGGACCGTCGATCTAAGATCCTTTGGGATCATTTTCGACCATTGGATCGAGAACAGTGGAAGAATAGAATAAGTGGGAGTATTAACCGGCAAAAAATGGTAGTCACTACCTCGTCACCACTTCGGTCAGTAATACTCCAAAGAGGTTGAAAGCTTGGGGATTGCAAGAGTCATGAAATCGCGAACTCCCGCCAGCCATCCGATCAAGTGGCTAATTCGGGTAACATCCCCACCGTTGGATCCATAAGAGGACAAAGATGAGAATCACATCATTGATCTATGATCATTATCAACGATGAAGAGAATACCCACGGTCAAATGTTGGTAAGTGTTTAACGATAAGGCAGATCCTACGATACCGGATCAAAGACCGCCAATTGTCAGTCAAACCGTCCAGTCACTGTTTCGACAGGTTACCTTCAGCAGGATTTGAATGTTTTGAGGTTCCAACATCCCAAACTCCTGGACCTTCGAAGTCCCGAAGCTTGGAAGGCTTATCTCCTTTTGAGTGTATTTAAGGGTTCGAGGGTCCTGGTCATATGGGACTCCTAGTGGCTCGAGGGCTCAATTCGGCAAGCCCACATGAAAGGTAATAAGCATGTGGTTTCGGCTTATGGTCACTTGGGACCTCTGCACGCCCCAAAAGGCTACGCTTCAAAATATTAACCGAGAGTTGGTTAGGCCCATGGTTTTGGGCCCGAAGTCACATGGTAAGGTGGGTTGAGGGAAGAGCCTTTCGTCTATAGAACTCGAATTCTATAACAGGAAAAGGGATTTTGAGGGATGGACGAGTTCAGAACAGTACTGTAGAGTCGGCCCTGACTTTGTATTCGCAGACTTGATCCTTGGATGTAATGATCCCAAGCCATTATGCAAGGATCATCACGGTTTTGGTGTATTTTTAAAACTTTTTCTGGTTGTGGTATTTCGTCAAACACTTTGTTGATCTATTTGTTTACATGTGTTTACTTGCAGAATGGCCTCTTGATTTCGGCCTTAAGGTTTACTGATGTGATATACATGTGTAATGTAGCAATAAAAAAGAAGATATAACCAAGGAACATACGTCAACCATATGCAATATGATAGACAAGCCAAAACATCTCAAGCTACTTTTATTAATGAAATAGAGAAACCTGCTACAATGAAGATGTCGATCTGGAATGCTCAACAGATGGCCAAGATGATAGATAATAGAGCTGCTACAAAATGCTCTCGACAATACAAAATAAGCCTCCAAAGGTTGGATAAGAGATGAAGACCAATGCCAAGTAGATCTGGGCCAAGTGCCAAACCCCCACTGGAAGATGCCACGTCCTGCTAGAATGTTGAAGCTCCTCAACAATTCGGCCCTGGTGCCAAAGATGTCCAATCACCTCAAGAAAGATGCCAAATAGTAGATCAAGTGATGGTAAGAACAACCCAAGTTCCCGAATCTCCAAGATCCCTCTCAAACCCTGTAGATCTGAACTCCTCCACTGAATGGTGCACCCCACAAGATGACTGAAACCATAATAACTCGGCCTCTCTCCTAGAGACCTCCAACAGCTCCACCAATCCACTAGAATGATAGATCGGGGCACGATAATGAATACCTAAGTGATCAAATCATCAAAATACCTGCTAGATCCTTAGATCTAGCTACCCTCCAAATAATGGTGTGCCCTCCTCTTGGGAAATCGTCCCACTCTCAATACAAGTCAATCCTCCACTGAAAGACTCCGGAAAACCACCAAGAATGATGCCAAGACATCTGCAAGGAAAACCCAATACCTGGAATTCCCGAAATCACTTCTCCTCAGCTAGAATGAATCCTCCCGCAATGGATGGTGTGCCCCTTTTGTTGAAAACCCTCAACTGGTGCGCCCTCTCTCTATCTGCACATGAAACTGATGTAGAATCCCCCTGCAACTGAGTAGATCTGGAACTAGAATGGTGTGGGAGAGTATTGCATATTTGAGACCAAGATTGGGACAAATTAGGTGGAATCTTTCACCAGCAAATCGTCCTCTAGGGTTTGTAAAGTCAAAGATCCTCGGCCCCAATGTTGAGCTGCTGGCTGAAGCCAGGATATAAAAATAAGATCATGCACGAATGAGATGAGAGAAGAGGCCCTTGCCTTTCCTTTATACTTTGACTCTGCTTGTCCCTCAAGTGACTTTCATTTTATTAATATTTAATTAATTAATTAAATCACTTTAGTAAACTAGAGCCAGCACTCTCTGAAAAAGAACTTAACATACCAGGCTACAGCCACTGAAAGTCACTTCTATACCATCCTGTAGTGTTTCTCTCCTTATTCCAATGAGCTATTACAACGAGAGGTTCTTCCAAGTAATGTGCCCAAAGCGACCTCTTGATTGAATTCCATTGACTTATAGCTACAAATAGTCAAAATCATGGAAATGTGATAGAATCCAAAAGCGGAGACCAAAGCAAACCTATGTTGAATGGCTCATAATGATGAGATATGATGAGAAATGCCACGTGGACCTCAGTACCTCAATAACCCATTTTCCTTCAAGCACCCATTTGGCTACTTTGGTCATCACTTAAACTGCTTTGTGATGATGTCCCAAAGTGGGAGGACATTGATGAACAATCCTTTTTGGGTTTAGCACAAATGAACAGACTGAAGGTCAACTTGCCTCCACCTTGCCCCAATTTCATTTAAAAACCATTAATAATAGTCCTCCTTTGCTAAACAAGATTCAACAGAGAACCATTGACAGAATTATGATATTCAAATTCTACTTCAAATTTCAGGTCAGAATACATCCACATATTTTACCATTCAACAAGATAAACGAATTATGCCATCATCTAGATTAAGAAACTCATTTTATAATAAAACCAGTCAATACAATATAAACTTCGAATCACACTTATCTAAAACTTGGAAATTAGTTGGAAAATGTTGAAAGGGGTTCCCTTTTCCACCCAACCATAGGAGCAGGTTTCTCTTGGTGTATTCCTCAATTGGCCACCCCTAGCTAGATAATGATGCCATGAGAGGGGTTCTAATTAATCTTAGCAATAGCGAGAGACAAATGTTACTTTCCTTTTCCCACAGGACGTGAGTTCAATTTTCTATCCACCAAGCAAAGGATACATGTTGGGATTGTTCACTCAATTCCCTACAACTTCGTTTATCAACTTTGATTAAAACATTGTCCATTATATGAACGGTGTAATTCCGGTTCTCTTCAAAACCCGAGAGAGAGCCTCATGTGCTCTTCTCTTCTAGAATGGTCCCCAGACCCATTCAGCGTATTTTACCCTGCCCTCTCTTCCCGATTTTTCAAACATTTTCTTGCCTTTTCGGCCAAAGGATTTAGGGGTCAGGATCAAAGTTTCAGGATGGATACTTTGCCCACATCTCCTCGGTGGCTCTTGAGAGACTTTAACTTCTTTCGTATTTGGTAATTAAGTTTTATAAGCCATAAGACTATTATGGGTCTGCATAATTTATATGCAGCAGAGTATCATCCTGGCAGGGGTCATCTCACCATTAATGGTTCCCCTTACCATCCCTCTCATGCACCATGATCTATATTGGCAACCCTCTTTTCCCGATTGGTCATTCCACTGATTTCCTTTTATTTAATAACAAAATATATACATTACCTTATATAGCAAGGTTCATTGCTTTCCAACATTCACATCCATGAGATGTCTATAGTGGTGAACGTATTAATAATAATATTTACAATCACAGGGAAACAAAGTTATTCTGATCCACCACCTTAAAAGGAACAACAGGTGTTCTACCTTTCTTGTGTTTTTATGCAATTGATGAACAAAGGAATTATTTGTTTCGTGGCGTCCACTCCAATTCCCCGTAGCAGCTTCGGCAAATAAAGTGAACTTCACCTTGACTTGGGAAATGGTTATGTTCGGCATCCTCCAATTCCCATGTAGCTTCATCTGGACCAAAGTGTTTCCACTGCACCTTGACCTGGGAAATGGTTATGTTCCTAAGTGGAATTTCTTTCATGTCTAGTATGCATTGTGGTTCTGGTAAGAATCATCCCTCTGGTTTCACTTAGATCACAGACCGGTAAATTATATGATTAGAATCATGTACATATTTCTTCAATAATGAAACATGGAAAACATTATGCGCTTTTATTGTTGGAGGAATTGTTAGTCTATATGTTGCAGGTCCCACTCTGTCCAGAATTTCAAAGGGTCCACAAAACCGAGGTGTCAGCTTGGCACAAGTTCCCATTCTCAAGGAACTTCTTATTGGTCTAATTCGAAGATACGCATGATATCCTACTTTGAACTCCCTAGGATTCTTATATTTTTCTGCATAGCTCTTCTTCCTGTCCTGATCTATCTTCAAATTCAGTTTTATTTGAACTATTTGTTGTTCCATTTATTTTAATAGTTTTGACCCAAGGGTTATTTTTTCTACTGGGTTATTCCAACGGATTGGAATGTTGCATTGTCTACCATAGAGAGCCTCAAAAGGGCTCATCTTCAATGACTCTTGATAGCCATTATTATAAGCAAATTCTATCAGTGGTAGGTGTTAGCACTAGAAGTCACACCTAGACTACTGTAGGTGTAAGCCTAATACCCATCAGAATATAAATAATTAGATTGAGCTTGGTAGGTGTATCAGCAAGACTAAAAGAGAAAGGAAAAGAATTGCAAACTAATTACAGTTCAATGTGCTTTCATTGGGCATGGAGTCTTTACAAACATTTAAAACCAGAGGCAATCAAGCCAAATGCCAGACAAAAGATTTTGTGTTGTGAAAAGGTAGAAGAATTAGGGAACAAACCTGATCAACAATAAGGTCTATCCTAGACCATTTATACATTCATGAGATTGAATATCCATTCAATAGAAATCCTTCCTGAGAATGAACATAAAGCTTAAACAAGAATAATGAATCAAAGGCAAATGCAATGAATCCTTCATTACTTTAAGTTTCTCTAAATCATATGCAAAGTTGATCCTCAATTGTTGCAACTTGTTAAAGAAGAGAGAAAAGATGATGAAAATGAAAAACAAAAGATACACAAACTGACAATTCAACTTTCAGGAATCTCTCATTAAAAACGATGCAAAAGAAACTTGCCTTCAGGCATACATTGAAAACATGTAGCTTCTGCTTACTCAAACTCTCTCTCAGATCTGAGTATGAACCCTTCCTACATCTTTTTTTTCACAATATATAGTCTACTATTACATCATAAGCTAAAAGATTTGAAGCTTCCAGTATTTCCAAAAATAGTAAACAGTTACAAGACATGATGACACTTGTAAACCAACTTCTAACTTCTAGGATATAGTTACAAAAAGGTGATGATAGTTGTAAACCCCTTCCCTATCTTTAAGGGTTTTGTTATTGACTAATAAAGTCTTTGTTATCCGAAGAATAGATAGCATATGTGGTTGATGATTTGTCCTATCTTGATGAGCCCCTTTAATTTGATGTGTAACCAATCCTTTTGGAATGCCAAAACCTGATGAATACATTGAAATCAAGCAAAACAGGGAACTTTTGTAGAGACCTTTGTTCATTTTTGTAATTATGCGCTACAAAACCGACAAATAGGCAATTCTGAAAATTTTGCAATGCTATCTCTTGTTTCAATATTGAGGTCGCTACAAAAGTTTCTAGAAATTGTGCATAGCTATACAACATTTCCCTAACTCCCCATAACTTCATTTCTAATGATAGAAGTTGGCACTTTAGATACTTTTATCCATGTTTCGATCATCCCCATATGCAGATAACTCATATTTACTCCCAAGAAGAAAATACACAAAACCCTAGAATGTCGGCAGAATTAGGGTTTCGGTTCATAAACTTTCCTTTATATTCAATCTCCATCATCAACCCTTCTTTATAATTGATTTCCATTCATACATATTTTGAATTAGGCACACTAGTATCAAAAACCAGGTTGCACTTCATATCTTAGATAGGAGTTACAAGATTAAGGGATTCACACGTATACCCCTAGACTCTATATAGTAGCACGAATATATATATATATATATAATCAGCCTCAAAACATATAGGATGAAGAACACCCAAAGCTTATTTACTTACACCCACTAGTTGCTTTTTCAAGGAGTGCTAGGTTTCTCTTTGACACTTTTCCCTTTACCAACGATATCTCTTCCTTAAGTGCTTTGTTTTCTTCTTTAATTTCCCTCTTCTCTGCTCAGATTGCTTTGTTTTTCATATATAAGTTTTCAACCTGTCTATGCAAGGGTAGTTTTTTTTAAGCAACTTGTTGGTCTTCATCATTGAAGCTTCACATTGTTTCAACTGCTCTGCAAAGTCCATTCTAAGCTGTATGTTTTCCTCCCTTAGTTGAACAATGATTGAATGGGCCTCTTTGAGTTGCGCCTTTAGCCTCCTAATCTTCAGGTCCACCTTCTCCTCATGATGTTGAATCTCTTGATGTTTTTCAATTTCTTGTTGTGCAGGGGATTCAAATGGAATTTCTGCTACATTTTTACCAACGAGGACTAGTCCTTTGGTTGCTAACCTATTTATAGGCCTCCTAGGTTTACTTGACTCAACAACTTCATTAGTGAAGTCAAGTTTTTTTCCTTTAATCCTCTTGGAAGGACTTTTGAGTCTCTGAAACTTCTACAGTATCCACATCTTTTATTACACTTTGCTCCATCATGGTTTCACCTTTGTGTCTTTCTCCCTGTTTCCTGCTAGAACTCTTGGGGATTGTTTTCTCCTTTGAACTCGAGGTATCTCTTCTCATTGAAGGATTTCTTATGATCTTAGGATCATAGTTTTCTAGAAACAAGAAGGTATTCCAGTCCCTATTCATCTTCCTCGACTCCTCAAGCACCAATAGTTTAATTAGACCAAAATGAAAAATATGATGTTCTGCCTTATCAAGTTTTGACTGTGCTTTGTTCACCATTTTATCTAGACTCGTGTACAAATAGAAGGGGATATCCAATGGTTGTTTACCAGTGAACTGCAAAAAAAGTCTGAAATGATACTGATGTACAATGTTAAACCTGCCTTCATAAGTGAAAAACCTCTGGATAATCTTCAAGAACTTCTCATGCTGCTCAAAGAGCCATGTCCTAGGTATCCCTTTAGTCAAATCGGCCCCGATGTTCTCCTCCTTCAGAAATTCCTCACAGTTTCCCAACTGAAACTTTGTTAACGTAAACCATTGTTCCCCATTTCGTGGTATCTCAATTGCAGCAGAAATGGTATCTAGATTGAATTCAAACTCCATCGGGCCTACTGTGGGTTTATCTCCATCAAAGTTGAGGGAAAATTCCTTAGCAATTTGGACATGGTGCCCTTGCAATTTCTCGCAAAACTTGACACAGCCAACGTGTTGAAAGGAATGCCTAAAATTAGGGTTTGCTTCAAACAAGTCCAAGTTGTGAGGCTCAAAACGAACCACTTTACCTCCCTTTTTATACTTCTTCTTAGTTGTCTCAGTTGGCTTGAGCTCCATGGCATGCTAGAGCTCCAACAGTTGTTTAAGAGGACACATGTATCAGACAGAAAGTTTCCCAAGCGTGCAAAAATATGGAGGAAGAGAGACAAAACTGGGTTCAAAAGGTGTTCTAGCGGTTTTGTGGACTCCATCGATCTCATGACTCACATTGACAAGGCTCCTAAGGAAATACAACTCATAAAAGTACGACCTTGACACGTCATCCAATCACTGAAGGGATTTTGTAATCATAATTCATACTTTGACAGTTTTTCAACGACAGCCTTTAAAAATTAAACAATAGTGCTACACCTTTGTTGCTAGGTTTAGACATTATGGTAGTGCCCATAGTGTAAAAACAAAGTAAGTTGCTACAAAAGTAGACAGTGATCATGAAACGATATGGAATGATTTGACAAGGGTGAGTTGACTCAGGATAAGGATTAATATGACTTGTATAACACTTGAAACACCCATCTTTACCCTCTTTAATGATAATCATGACCCTTTGATTTTAACTTATGACCAAGAAATTACCATATATATCATTTAGTAGTTGAAAACCTAGGACAAGACCTTGACATAACAAAAAACCTAGGGCACTCCATGACCTCTTTGAAGACCCAAAAAGACTCTAGGGCTAACAAGAACTAGGACAAGAATGGTTTTACCCAAAACAAAATTACATGTGTTAACATTAGGTAGTCTTCCAACTTCTTGGGTTGATGCATAACATGCATCCTTAACATGTCTTATAATACTTTATTTACCCTCTCTGAATGTCCATCAGTTTGAGGGTGATAGGTTGTACTAAATAGTAATTTAGTTTTAAAACCAGCAAACAGACATTTCAAAAAGTTTGAAGTAAATTTTGTATATCTGTCTGATATGATTTCCTTAGGCATGTCATGTAGTCTAAATATTTTTTTCATGAAGATATTGGCAATATGAATTGCCTTGCAAGTTGACTTCATAGGAATAAAGTGGGCAGCCTTGCTCAGCTTATCCACAACCACCATAATGGAATCATTTTGCTTGGTTTATTTAGGCAATCCGGTGATAAAATCCATGGAGATGGTTTCCCATTTCCACTATGGAATTGGTAGGGGCTGCAACAACCTTGTTGGATGTTTGTGCTCCACCTTAACCTGCTGACATTATAAGCATTTAGCCAAGTAGTCAGTTATGTCCTTCTTCATTCTTGGCCAATAAAATAGTTTCTTGGTGGCTCTGATCATTTTACGATAACAAGGGTGGCAGGTGTATGGTATTTTATGTAGTTCATCCATTATGAACCTCTTCAAGTCGTCACAATTTGGGATACACAACCTACCCTTGTAAGTTAGCATTCCATCGTTTAACATTTGATAGCACTCATACTCCAGCCATGTGGGCTCTTGATCTAGGTATGATTTCACATTTTTGAAAAACTCATCTACTTCTTGTGCACTTTTGAATCTCTCCTTAAGGTTTGATTCACAGGTACTCACAGTTGCCAAGTGAATCACTTTCTTACTTCTACTGAGGGAATCAGCCACTCTATTTTCCTTTCCCTTAATATGTTTGATTTCAAAATCAAATTCATAAAGGAGAGCCATCCAACTAGCTTGTTTGGCATTGAGTTTGGGCTGGTCAAACAAATATCTCAACCAATTGTGGTCTGTCATAAGTACAAATCTTTTGCCTAGGAGGTAATGCCTCCACATTTTTAAAGCATGTACTATGGAAGCAAATTCCAAGTCGTGTGTGTTAAATTTATAAGCAGTTGCAAGAGCCATTCTCCTGGAGGATGGCTAAGACCCTAGACGAGACCTAGGGCCCCCAGTGCACTCCTGGGGTACTTGGTCTGGGATCAAACAGTCAGTGCCATGGAAAAAGACCCTTGTTAGGGCCCCCAGTATACGACTCGGGTTCTTGGTCTAGGACCAAGTAGTTAAAGCCCCTAGA
>SNQJ01S0109700.1:5945-17901 GCA_010110895.2 Picea sitchensis
ATGACTAGTTTGGGAACCTAAGTACACTCTGTAAGCGTCCTTGTGGATTCATAGCCCTAGCTTGGGGGTGACACTACTGTTGAGATTTGGAGCAGTGGTGTCTACGTTTGGGTGGAATGTCCTTGTTCTGTGACCATTTGGTGTCTCCTTTTTATAAATATAAGTTCTCTTTGTTGTGATATTATTATTTGTGTATGAATGTATTCCACTGTGTATTTTAATTATCGTTTAACTAAATCTTAGATTATGCATGCTTGCTGGGTATTGTTGTGCATGTTCCTAAATATTGTATCTTATGCATTATTATTAATTAAAGAAGGTATTGGTAAGAGTACGAAGTCCAAGGGTGGGCTTGAAGGTAACATGCCCCAGTCTGTGGTTGGATGGGTATGTTACACTCCACTAGTTAGGGAAACTAGGGGCTAAAAGTTAAGGAAAAGGGCTAAGCTAGGGAGCTTAAGCCAAAAAGGAATATTATATTAATATTTTTTAATTATAAAGTATGGATAATTATTTTATCCTAAGTTCTAAAGTTGGGGACAAGTGGGCCAAAGTAGCTCCCAACATGACAAGTGTCAAGTTGGGGACATGCATACATATTGTTGGGACTTAGTTCATTTTCCTATCATTCCTTCGATCATTCAGTCATGAGTCATCCATTCAACCATACCATGATCTTTTACTCACACAGTCAGCTATCCTCCATAATTTTCTTTCATTGTATCTGAAGTTGTATCCATATCTACACCTGTTTGTGTAGCTGGTTAGCTTGGGATATGGACTGAAGAAGCAAGTCGTCGGGCTCGTGGGATATTGAAGAGGTGGTTTTTTAGGCCCATGAGAAATTTCTCTCTGGGTGAGAGAATTGCTGGGAATTGATTTCCTGAAGGTGCTAAACTACAACTACAGGGCTTTGATACTTCCTGTCTGGCCTGTTTCTCAATCCCTAGTAGGGAAGTGGGGCATTCGAAGGAATGTTGAGCAGAGAAGTGGCAGACTTCCTGGGGTGGGACAAGCATGTGGGAAATGAGGGACTGTAGGTTGTTAGTTTGAGTTGGCACCTGTGATGGATTCTTTCCTATTGTCCATGACCCATTAGCCTGGTTAGGAACCCCTTTACCCGAGTGGAGTTTAGTCCCAGCTCGGGGGTGACTAACTGTTGAGAGTGATGAGTAGTGTGATCTAAGGCTGGGAGGTTTCTAGAAGGTCTACACGCAATTGGTGACATTCTTACCAAGATAAGTGTCAATTGTGTGATAAATTTGCATGTTGCATTAATATGTACGTGTTTAGTTTTATGGTTTTATCCTATGTGTGGTTATAATTGTCTGTATATTTATGGGTATTTCCTATATATGATGCATGTATATGTTTACTATTATTTCAGTGTGAATCTGTTCATTTACAGATGTATTTGTATGTTTACATTATATATATATATATATATTTCCACAAGAGGTACATGTGTATATAATTTAATTGCATGTAGTTCAAAAAAATTATGTGGCATAGCTCAGTTGGATGTTGATTATGTTACAATATGTTTCGTAGAGAGAACGGAAGAGTTCTCTCATGTAGCATGCCCCGACGTGGGTGGTCGGGGGTGTTATAGGGAGAAGGGTCTTCAATGTTGGAGTTACTTCACACACACCTAGGACTTATTTTTCCTAAGGTTTTTCCTTGTTTATTAGTCATTATTTGGTCTCCTATATTTTAGGAATAATATTCCTCTAGACAAAATATTCTCTTTAGTTTTCACTTCAGTTTGATCAGTTGAGTGGAGTCTATATGCTACATTGGGATTATCACCATACAACATTGGGATCATCACCAGCTAATGCACATTGTCCTTGGGATCATCACTAGACTAGCTCATTACTCATGATTCCCTGATCTCCTCCTCACTTCACTTTGTTTCAGTCAGTTAACCAAAGACCGATAGACTAGTTAACTTAGACTAGGTGGCAGTTCACTCCCGTAACTTCCTGAGAGACTAGACTAGGTGGCATTTTACTCCTATAAATGTTGGTGTGTGTCGATATTACTCTAGACCACCACTATGGCACATTGTTTACTTATGTATCCTATATCTATTGTAAATTATTCACTCTTTGAGTGTGGAATGTGGTTAATGAGAATTATTTCATTCTTTCTCTCATGCTTCTTCTTTATCAATTTCTCTCTGAAAATGTGTGTGGTATTTTATAGCTAGATATATTATGTGTAGGTTTAAAACATGTACATGGTATCAAAGCCGACAGACTGCTAAGCAAAAGCTACACAAAATTAATTTTGCAGGTATCGAATATTGAAGAACACAGAAAAGATGGATTATTCACCAACAATACTTCTCGCACCTCATAACTATTTGGAATGGAAGACAAAAATTATTCTTTAGGTCATATGAAAAGGATTGTACCAAATAAATATGGAAATGGAAGTAGATCCTCATTCCACCAATGAGAAAAATGACTTTCTCAATAGAAAAGATATGGCCATAGGATTTATCTACTTGCCTATTTCTCCATAAATTCTCCACCAAGTATATGATGTCTCACAAGACTCAACTTCAAATGAATTATGGACCATATTGGAGGTTATCTTTGGGAATAAAGAATATTGTGAATATTTCATGAAGGAGGTTGAACCGATAGAGCCAAAAGAGAAGCCATAAGAAGATCAAACATTTTATTCTGAAGAGTCTTCTACACAAGTATTTACAAAAATTTGTATTCCATTAATTGAAGATGATGTCTACTCCATTTCAGATTTGTTTTCATAATTTCATGTGGAATATGTATTGCATGCATCTCAGGGGTCACATGCAGACACTTTTCCATGTGCAATGCTTGCATCTTAGGAGACAAAAAGGGAGCCACGCACATCAGACTCAATTATGATATTTTATGAGAAACATTTGTAGAAAAAAATTGGATATTTGAATTAATATTGGGAAAATATCCAATTTAAAAAAAAAAAAACGTCTGAAATGGAGTCCAGGAAGTGAAGTTATGATCATTTTAAAATCAACAAAATTTCAGCATTTTTCCAGAAACGACCACACGGTTTTCAAAGTTTCATCCAAACTTTATTTGGATATTCTTCATTACAAGAAGAGAAAATGGATATGTGTGGACATCTCAATGGTGCATATACTTCATCATATCCATGCATACATCTACATATTCAACAAAATCTTCAACGAGCACAAACTTACACAGTTGTGAGGTCTTCTTGGAGTGAAGGACAAGGTTGCTTTACAACTACTTTTTGTTCCTTCTCATTTTTTTTTATGCATTGTAATTTGAGGGGGGGGTTTCCCATGAGGTTTTTCCTCTTTCCTCATTTATTTCAGTGTATATTTTGTATTTGGGTACCTAACATGGCCTTGTTACCATGACCCATTCTTTATTTTCACCATAGTGATGTTCACGGGGGGTGTTGGAGTTACTTCACACACACCTAGGATTTATTTTTTCTAAGGTTTTTACTTGTTTATTAGTCATTATTCAATATCCTATATTTTAGGAAGAATATTCCTCTAGGGAGAATATTCTCTACAGTTTTCACTTCAGTTTGATCGATTGAGTGGAGTCTAGATGCTACATTGAGATTATCACTATGCAACATTGGGATCATCACCACCTAATGCGTATTTTCCTTGGGATCATCGCCAGACTATTTCATTACTCATGATTCCATGATCTCCTCATCACTTCACTTTGTTTTAGTTAGTTAACTGAATACTGATAGACTAGTTAACTCGGACTAGGTGGTAGTTCACTCCCGTAACTGTTTGATAGACTAGACTAGATGGCAGTTCACTCCCGTAACTGCCTGAGAAACTAGACTAGGTGGAAATTCACTTCTGTAATTGTTGGTGTGTGTCCATATCACTCTAGACCACCAATGTGGTGCATTATTTACTCATGTATCCTATACATATGGTAAATTATTCACTCTTTGAGTGTGGAATACGGTTAATGAGAATTATTCCATTCTTTCTCTCTTGCTTCTTCTTTCTCAATTTCTCTTTGCAAATGTGTGTGGTATTTTCTAGCTAGATATATTATGTGCATGTTCAACACATTTACACTCAAGTCTTGGCTCCTTTCTGGTCACCATAAATTTCTTGTACAAATATTTTATTTTCCAACCCTGGGAAACAACATGGTTATTCATACCACAAAATGTGCATGGTTTCATATGCCATAAGATTTGTTTTACATTATCAATTTGTTTATAATAAAATGGAACATTAGAATACTGAGACTTTTTATACCTTGATCGGTTTTCTTGGTTGTTGGACTGGAGAGGATATTTGACCTTAGCTCTTCCTTTGTGATGCTCATCTCCCCTTGGAAAGGTCTCAAAATCCATATCATGAAATGATATGCTCTCAGCCTACATTGATTATGTTATGTCGCTTGAAGATTCACTGGCTTCTGGGGTCTTAAAGTTCCCTTTAGTGATTGTCTTGGAATTTCCTTCCTCTTTGGTTTTGGAGCATTCTCTAACCTCTTCTCAAACATATCATAGCTTGGTATATCGATCCCATTCCACCACCTCGATGGGATCCATAATGCCTTGGTATTTGGCCCTAAGGAATCCTCCTTTATACCCCATCTTCTTCATTAACTTTAATTTGATTCATGTAGTATGTTGTTTAAAGACTCCAAAAGAGATATCAACATCAATAAATAAAGTAAATAAGCATGGATCATTTACCTCCATTATGTTTTGTGACTCTTGGTCTTGTTCCCTAAATGTGCCCAATTGTTCTTCCTAGTGGGAAGGAGTGGTAGATAAGTCTTCCAAGAAACCTCCTTGTTTCCATGGTGCCTGGATCGCCTCCTCTATCATCTGACAATAGACATGACCATCAACACTATCATGATTAGATTTGTAACTAGTATAGTTACCATGGCCACAAGATGTGATATTTATTTCCCCTGACGTGGAGCCTTCTCCAACTTGCACCTTCATGGCTTGTAGCAGAAGTCACAACTTTTGATTTTCCTCTTCTGTAGCTTGCAACAATGTCTTCAACCCAACATTCTATGCTTGAAGGCTTTGGTTGATCTCTTGTAGTTCATCAAACCAAAACTACTTTGGAATTCTCTCCATCTTCAACACTTGCAAGATTTGTCAATCCTACTCTGATACCACTTGATCTGAACCCGGCGTGATATTGTTACCAATTTTTCTTTGGTCTTATGTCACTCCTTGAAGGGTCAATTTTAAAATCATTTTATTGAAATGATTGCATTAAAAAATTAAATTTGAAGTGTTTATAGGCTTGAATCAAATTGAAATAAAAACTTGGATAATCAACTTATTGCATCTCATGTATCATCACTAAAATATCCCAATACTTAATTTGCAGAAATAAAGGAAAGCATCATGAGTATAAATGAACAAGCACACTGAAATATAGAAAATCACATAAAAGAGACAAGGAGTCACCACGTGATAATGGAATTCGCCCCAGTTGGGCTACGTCTTCAGGCTTCACTCAACTGCTTAGTCGCTTTATTCTCCTCTTTAAAAATATGATTCTCCTTTACAAATGAAAGGGATGCAGTCCCACTCCCAGTGACAACATTGAAGAGGGTGTTCTTATGTATAAAGAACAATTTCTCATAAGGTATGGAAAAATATCTCATGAACATGAGGTAATCTCCATGGACAATCCATGGGAAAAACTCTCACAAACTTTTGGCGGAAGAACGAAGACTCCCATCAATATGAAGCCATGATCATCTTTGGATTTGTTGATCAGATCCAAGCACAAACACAATCATCACATATGTCTCTAGATTTCAAGACTTTTGACTGCAATATTGGCTACTTTCCGACCAAGTTCCAAAATTGTCTCTCTTGCACTAAACAACCTTGGTTTATGTGCACGGGTGAAGAGATGAGGTTTCTTGCATTAAAATGGCCTTTGCTTCCATGTTGCAACTCTCCAAGCATACAATCATTGCAACCTCTCATAAATAAAATAACATCATAAAGACCATGCTTGCATTGGGATTTTATGAAATGGGCCCGTTGATATGAAGATCTGATGCATAAATGGATCGTACCATTGTGATCGTGGCGCGAAATCGATTAAGAATGACTTTAAAATCATCTCAAACAGATGAATTTGTCTCTAGGCCCCAACTGAGCTCTCTGTTATTGGTATTTGTTTTCAACCGTGTTTAAACCCAATGAAGACTTTACAACCTAGAAGAATGTACACTCTTCCATGTGGGGGAGTGAAAAGGGGGGTTACCCCCTCTGTGAGGTCTGGGGGAAGGTGGGCCCCCTGATTGGGGGTTCGGGGGAGAAGCCCCTGAAGGAAAAATTTCCTTGTAAATGTATATTGTAATTTCATTGTAAATCTAGACAGTTCATTATAAGGTCGCAAATCTGATGGTATAAGTTATGTTAGGGTGTTTTTTCCTAGAAGGCAACCCTCTTTTATGAGGGAAATGTATTGTGGCTATGGATTATTGCTAATATTGTATTCTAAGATAGGAGACTGTGAGAGAAAGAAGAGGAAGTTACAACGTGTTTGTTGTAGGTTGTATTTTTTTGGATAATAATAAATCAAGGACTTGGAAATTTCTCTGGTGGAAGTAGCCCACACTGGGTGAACCATGTATATCTGTGTCTCTATTGTATTGTGTATATTTTGGGTTTTATTTCCGCATTTGTTTTATTTTATTGCTTCACAATCCTGTTTTTACAACATCTGCCTCGTAAAGTGTGCATGCACCTGTAATTAATTAATACTCTGTATTGGATTTCGTGTCATCATACGAATTATGGGCATGTGCTTCCTCTCCCCATGAGTGCTGGCACAATCAGTGTTTAAAAATTCATTGGCGGACTTAACACTAGGGTTGTTAGCCCGATCGGTTTTTATAATTCCAAATTAAACTTATGGTTGTGGGGGTCTCGAGGTCAAGCCCGCAGTCCTCCCCATTTTTGCTTGCCATTATAACTTGTTATAACAAATATTTAAAATTATAATATGGTTTTGAGCCATATTTAAACTGTCATATATACATTTTCTTCCATATTTAACAACTTACTACCACGTTTGGCACCATACCAATCGAACTACCACCATACATTACATTGAATTAACCATGACCAATACAAATGCACGTTGATTCTCAAACAAGACCCATGCATGGATCTGTGGGGGTGTGTCTCGATGGTATGCCCAACGGATTTGGTGGAGATCCATTAATCGATTCTTCGTCGATTGTGGGATGGTCACAGAGTTTTGGAACCTTGGCTGAATTTCGTGGGATCGGGGGTTGGTTGTCGACCGACCCCCATTTTAATTTAATTTTTTTGTTTCCTATCCCTTATTGGGATTTCTTGGGGTGCCATGTGGCACCTTCAAATTGGGCCACGTGACACTCTGTGATACGTTATACCCTATCCAATAAACACCTGCTTGGCGCTCAGTGATCTTCCAATACTGCCACTTGTCTATCTGCCAACCTACCACTTGTCACTCTTCTATTGGCCCGCGTGGCCTCCTTCCCTACTACCAATAAATTGAAATAAATGGAAGGTTAAAGTATTCTTAAATTCCATTGGAGATGTTGATGAGACATGGCCAAGTCCATCAGAGACTAATAAACAAACTCATCGACAAAGTTGGCATAAAGTCTATTGAAGCCATCATAATAATTAAAAGAAACTTCTCTACAACCCTCAGAGGAAATGAAGGGAACTTTGTCAACCCCATCAGAGGCCATGAAGTTTATTTTAAGTATTCTTATGGTTTTGGAATATTTTTGGGGGGTTCAATCGAAAGGATAGATCAACTGGAGCATAGAGAGAAGTTATAAGGTTCCATGGTAGTCGAAGCTCTAAAATTGTGGTGTCTAGAGATGGAAACGATCTCAGCTCTGCTACGCCAATCAAGAGCTGTGGAAAACTCCCCAAAATTCATTCTCTTTCCCCCCTTCCTCATCGACACAACCTTCTCTAAAAATTCTTGTTGGGCAGCGAAAGCCCACATAGATAGATTTACAGCAGAAATAGGAAATCATAGCAAAAACAATCACACATGGAGACACAGATTTTACGTGGTAAACCCTCAGGGTGAGGGAAACATCCATGGGACAATGGAAATGGGATATTTATTTATCAACAATAGATTACAACCAGCCACCTTGGAGAGGGATTGAAGCCCAGATCAATATCTGTCTCTCAGGTACACATATTTAAACAAATTCTCCCACATTTACAATGAAACTAATTCATTAATTTCTCCAACCTAATTTAGCAATTTTATTTCAACAAACCTAAACAATAGGCAATTGTTAAACAACCTTATCCTAAATTGGTTGTCACAGTTTCAACAATCTCCACCTTGACAATCAATTTACCTCATGCCTTGTCCTATCACCTCATTGCAATCCAAATATAGGTGATACTAGTGCTTCCAAAAAAAATTGAAACACCCATTTCACTGCTCTACCTGGATTTGTCATGTCACCACTAACAACACCAACTTCATGTGAAATATATGATCCTCTCATCACATTCATCAATCTTTCTACTAGCATACCATACACGATACATATAACCCTTTTCTTCTTCATTACTTGGACATAAACACGAAGAAAGATTATAATGGAAAGCCAAAATATTTTTACCGATTTCACATCATTCATACTGAATTTCCTGAGTATCATACCATGTACTCTAGTTGTGATAACCAAAAACTTACCATCATTCCCATCTCTATGTATTTCCATGCCCAATATTGTTTTTCTACTCCCAGATCCTTCATATCAAACGTCCAAGCAAACTTAGCCAACATGCTTATCTTAACCATGCTTGTGCTTGCTACAAGCATATTTTCAACAATAAAAAACACCAAGATAGTGAGTACCATAAACACAATGGTTATTCTCACTTCTTGTAATCTTTGKCTCACCATGAAGGAATCAAACATCTTGTACAATGTAATATCCCCAGGCTSAACCAATTGTAAATATAATAATKTTCTTAAGCTGGTGAGTTGTTTTGATATAATTTTTGTATGCACCTTTCATGGCATAGTGCGCACAGGTACTGCGTAGTAAAAATGATGAAATGGGCACATTCCAGGATATCACCCACAGAAAACTTAAGTGTGCGTGATAATGAGGCCAGGGAGAATTTATGTATATGTGGTGTTTAATAGGCTAGTGAGCCAGTTATTATAAGCTAGGAAGATTATGTTTTGAATTAAGGCCAGAGAGCCTAGATGCTAAAGGCCAATGTGCCTATTTTTGTATATGTCTCATGATTAATATAAAATACATCACTGCACGCAAACTGACCATGATAAAAGAGATGGGGGACTAAACTCCACTAGTTAGGGAAAGGGATGGGCTACGTTAAGGAAAGGGGATGATATAGGGAGCTTGAGCCAAAAATGAATATTATATTAATATTTCTTAAAATCACAAAGTACGAATAATTATTCTATCCTAAGTTCTAAGTTGGGGACAAGTAGGCCAAAGTAGCTTCAAACATGACAAGTGTCAAGATGGGGATATGCATACATATTGTTGGGACTTACCTCATTTTGAGATCTCCCCCATAATTCAGACCATCATTTTTTCCATCATTCCTTCCATCATTCAACCATGATTCCATGACCATTTTCACTCACGCAATCAATTATCCTCAGACATTCATTTCATTGTATCTAAACCTGTATCCATGGCCACAGAGTTGGTGTAGTTGGTTAGCTGGGAAGTTAAACTGAAGAAGTGGGTTGTCAGGCCTGTGGGATACTGAAGAAGCGGGTTGTCAGGCCTGTGAGGTATTGAAGAGGCAGGTTGTCAGGTCCGTGAGAAATTCTTTGGGTGAAAGAATTGTTGGGAGTTGATTTCCTGAAGGTGCTAAACTGTAGCTACAGGGATCTGAGACTTCCTGTTTGGCCTATTGCTGAAGCCCTGGAAGGGAAGTGGGGTAACCGAGGGATTATTGAGAAGAGAAGGGGCACACTTCCTTGGGTGGGATAGGCACGTGGGGAATGAGAGATTGTAGGTTGTTAGTTGAGTGAGCACTGTGACATAGCCTTTCCTATTTTCCATGAGCCATTAGCCTGGTTAGGAACCCTTTACCTGAGTGGAGTTTAGTCACAGCTTGGGGGTGACTCACTATTGAGAGTGATGAATAGTGTGGTGGGAGGTTCTTGGAAGGTCTGCACGCGGTTGGTGACATTCTTACCAAGATAAGTGCCAATTGTGTGATACGTTTACTTGCTGCATTTTTATTTACATGTTTATTTTTATGGGTATTTCCTGTATATGTTGCATGTATGTGTTCATCTATTATTTCATTGTGAATCCATGCATTTACGAAATGTATTTGTCTGTTTACGTTTTACATGTAAATCTTCCATAGGTGTTCTGTGTGCATATGTTTTAATTGCATGCAGTTAGAAAAATTTATGTAGCATAACTCAGTTAGGTGTTGGGTATGTTACAACTTGTTCCGCAGAGAGAATGTAAGTGTTTTCTGCCATAGCGTGGCTCGACATGGATGGTCAGGGACGTTACAAATTGGTATCAAAGCATGAAAGAATGTTCTGGAGTGGCATTTCTCGGCCTGTGGATGGCTAGGGATGTTACAATTTGGTATCAGAGCTTCAGTTTTCAACACTAAGCCTGGATGGGCCGGAAAGGTTGGGTTGAAGTAGAATGTCATAGAGGATTTATTTTGAAGTGGTCAAATTTCAATTCGTAGAATGTCCATGGTAAAAAGTAACAGCAACTGGGTGGAAATGGGGAAAAGCCCCAATTTATGTGGTTGAATTCATGAGAAAATGGAGAAATTCAGCCAAGTGATGGGATATTATTGATTTAATATATTTTCTAGCAAATTTGGACCTAGCATTGGTCGAATTTGAAGTCACAGTGAATCCATGACAGTTGGAGCGAGCTTTATAATTAAAATTCTCAATTCATGAATTGAGTTTGGGAAAAAATCGTTCCAAAAATGTCAACCCACAACGATCTATTGTTACAGAGGTTGAGCTGGTGTTATCAGGGTGAAATTGAATGAATTTCATAGTTGTCAAATGTTTGTGGTGAATTGGGAAAAAGCTCCAATTTCTACAGCAGAATTCACGAGGATTTGATGTGCATAAAGGTGAATGTGCGCAGTTGGGCGCACCAAAAAATCATGAAGTGCAGTGAAAATCTTGTGATAGGTAAAATTCAGCACTGTGCGGTAAGATATTGGCATGCCGCTGCGCGCGCTAAATTTCGGTGCAGCATGGAAAAATGATTGTGTGTAGATGCGCGCGCTAAATTTAGCATTGCGCGGTGTGCACACATGTAGTAATGGTGCATGTAGTGTGCGCAGTATTGCAAAGGACAGAGGAGTTTGGTTGGTGTGCGCACAGTAGGAGTATAAGTTGTCTCACGATGGTGTAATCAATGGTGTGCGTAGATTATTGTGTGTGGTGGGGCATATTGAACTTTGGTATGGTGCAATGCATAGAGTGAAATGCATGTGGAATATCAGTGCACGATACAAAAATTGTGCGCAGTGGATATTGGCGCACAACACAAAAGTAGTGCACGCAAGTTATTGGTGTGAAGGAGAAGAAATGCATAGTGGTTATAGGTGTGCGAAAGCATGATTTACCTTGTGGTGTTGTTGTGCACGATAAATATGGGTGCACAGATTGAAATTTGTGCGCGCGAAGTCGATTCGAAGGAGACCAACAACAGAAAGCAACAAATTTCTTTGACATTTTATACTGTTTGAACTATCAAGAGGAGAAAGCTAATTAAGGTGATGAGGATGAGTTTAATAGAAAATTTGCATGGTATTAGAGGAAAAAGAAACACACAACCACATCGGAGCATTATGTAAAATGAATTCAGAGCTAGTTTGAGAAGAAATAAATATAGTCTAAATTGCTAAGCCAAGA
>SNQJ01S0109700.1:52180-64310 GCA_010110895.2 Picea sitchensis
ATTCTTAATCTTCCTTACACAGACTAGGAAGATGAAGAGCACCAGATTGAAACAGGGCACGAGGATTCAGTTACCACAGGGTGTGAAAATTATGTTATTGTGGATATATACACAACAAGTTATGAGGACCTTCCATCACCTAAACCTCAAGAAGAAAAAGAACCACAAATTGTAGATGCCTCATCTAGCAAACGAGTGAAGCAGAGTAAATCAAAGGAAATCAAGAATCTTAAGAGGAAGTTAGCCAACCAAGAAGTGATAGAAAGGGTAATAAAAACTAGGTATGAAACCATGTCAAAGAACTTTGTAGAAAGGAACTCATCCTTGGAAAATTAGCCCATGAAAGCATAAAGGAGAAGAAAAAGAAGGACAAGATTGTAAAAGACTACAATAGCTTATGGAGAGTAGCTCGGGGCTTGAAGAAAAAGGTCAGGGATTTCAGGAAACATGATATGTCTTCAAAACACCAGGCTCAGACACCTACTTCTCTTGAGACCCTGGCAGAGGTGGAAGTTCAGTGCAATGAACCAAATGTAGCCAGTAACCCTACAATTTTTTAGCAAGATGCAGAAGCCTAAAAAGATCTTTCCTAAGGCGTTTTTGATCTAAGACAAGGGTATTTTTGAAATTTTGATAATCTCATGTTTCGGTGGCTTAGGCAAACATATTGATTGTTCATTAGCCATGGAAAGCAGAGCTTTAGGTAGCTAATTGGTTCGAATTCTATCTACTCTAACTACTGAAATCACTGATAAGGCAGAAAGTTAATGTTTTTGCACAGGTCCAAGTTTTCCTTGTCCAAAATCCTCAGAAATGGTTCCAATTGATGGAAGATAATTAATGACATCCTTATCAAGAGTTTTTTTTGGTTTTGGAGGTGTTCTACAAGACAGAAAGGTAAAAACCATTAGCTATTTTCAAGGATATAAGGTTGTTGACTGTCAACATGTGTCATGTTCGACTCCTCCCATATCACATGAGATCCAACAGCCTCGGAAGGCTCTCACTACACCTGTTAAATAATCTGAAGAACGTAAAGATCATTTGAGAATTTGAATTAACCTAGTTTATAGGATCTTTACCTGCTTTCTTGGGCCAGTTATTGATTTTCTATTTTTGGCAAAATTTGATCCAGTAATCTAGGATCTTGAAACTGTTTGTAAAGGGCTATAAAGCCCAAAACATTTGATGAACAAAGGGTTCAATTTTGAGTTCTATAATCTATTGTTATTGTAAAAAGACACTTTCTTTAATATATTAAGCCTGCAAGCTTATTTCATTGTTATTGTCATACTCTCTTTTATCTTTGTCTATGCCTATGAGTTGAAATCATTCTTTTGTCTATGTTTAATGGTTCCATGGTAACTGTCATCTTACTTTTGATTTTTAAGCAAGAATCATAAGCATCCTTCTCTAGTTTGTTGACCCATCATATATATTCCCTATGTATGTTCTGGTTAATTGATTGGTTTTCTTATCCATTTGATTTACAAACCTATCTGATAATAGCTCTTGAAGGCCTTGTATTGCACAAATATAGCTAGACTGTCTTGAGGATAAATTCCAGTGGTTTAAGATATTCATCTTGATACAAACCCACACCCATTATTGAGAAAATATTTACAAAAAGGTTAAGTTACCAGGCATCTCTGAGATACAACCTAGGAGAGTTTCCTAGAGTGATAACAAATTGGCGGTGTTTTCGGGGAGAGGAGACTGAAGCTCAGCTTCCTTGGGAGATGACAAGATCCAACATTGATGATAGAAAAATTTTGGACACATTTTTTGTTGTAACCTTCTATCTGGTGACTCCATTAGAACGAAGTGGCTCTGAGAAGGGCTCATACCAGGGAAAACCAAGAAAGACCACTGGCAGTACCAGTTCCAGATCCTGAGAAGTTCATCAGAAGTGGAAAATCATTACAAAGACAAACTTCTAGATCTTCAAGAGCATCTAAACCAGGTATTTCAAGAAACACTTCTTCTTATTTTTTATCTAGAGAACCTCTTGTCGAATCCCCTTCTGCTGAAACTTCTAGTTCTCAGAAAATTGAGATTGTGTCAGGAAGTTTGAAGGGTGACGAGCCTTCAATTTCCTCTGATGTTATAGATTCTATTTCTGAGCATGTTACTATATCCAACTTAAGAGAAGAAGTTGTAGAATCCCTCCAAGAAGAGGACTATTCCTCTTCTTTGAATTCTTCACCAACTAAGCCTATAGAGAGTTTTTTCCATACTCATACCAGTCTGCCCATTCTTGAAGATATTTTACAAGATCTTTCCTCTAAGGGTGAAGAAAACGTGTCCTTACTACTCGATCAGTTTTACAGAGCTTCTTACTTTCCACCTTATTCAGGAAACACTTTCCAGGGTAGTCATCCTACCAGTGCTTCTCTTTCATTCCTCAGTGAAGTAAGACCACCATTGTCCATAGTCTCACCTATCCCATCTCAACCATCATCTACATAAACTTCTTCCTCTTCATCAACCCCCAAGATTGTCATGGTTGCCCCTTTGACAAAAATGGAACAAATATTAGCAAATAGGTATGCCCCTCTTGTGTGGCCCAGTCCCTTATCAACCATGCCGACAAGAGATTATCAGAAATATATGCCGAAGTTTAATAGATCTGGGGATTATACTGTTGAAGGACATATAGAATATTTCTATGCTTATGCTGAAAACATTAAAATTTCAGAGGAAGATGTTTGGACCAGAATTTTTGTGCAGAGCTTGGATGGCCAAGCCAGGAAGTTGTTCAAAGAACTTATAGCAAATTCAGTGGAAGGCATTGAGCATTTAGATGAGGTTTTTTTGAAACATTGGGGAGAAAGAAGAGATCTCTTGTATTATATTTCTGAATTTGGAAATCTAAGAAGAGAAAATGGGGAGTCTATCTCAGACTTCACCAAAAGATTTAATAAGATGTTTGGAAAGATTCCTACAGAGATCAAGCCAATTGATGCATCAACAAAGATCACTTACTCTTCTGCCTTTGATCTAGAATTTTTCTTAATCCTTAGAGAAAGAAGGTCATCCACACTCACTTTAATGAAAGATGTTGCTCTTGAGGTCAAATCTAACATTATGGCATCTCATAAACTTAAAGGAAAATTTGAGAGAAAGAAGTCGTTTGTTGATCCTCCTTCTTCTTCAAATACCAAAATGGAAAAGATGGCCAAGATGTTGGATAGATTGACCTCAGAAATGTCAAAACTGAAAATTCAGAGTCAGCAGCCAGCAAGAAGTAAAGAGCCTATTGCTTATGCTCCCAGGAATCCCAATGCATTCCCTTACAGAAGGAACAACCAACAGGTCCAAATCCTTCAAAGAGACAAGAATGTAGCTGACGACCAAAGGATCAGGGCCCCCTTCCAAAATTCAATGCTAGAAGAAGAATAAGAGCTATCTCATGACGAGGTTGAAGAAGAAGACGACATCAATTGCTTTCGGGATGAAAATGATTCCTCATTCTTGACACAAACAGATTATGAGGAGGCCTATATGGAGGAGCAGATTCATGCTGCAAGCATTGAAGAATCCTTTTATCACATAGATGATTAGTCGGGTTACAATTTAAGATCTAAGACTGCTGCTCCAAAGCCATTGCTTGCTGCTCTCGGAAAAAAGAAAGATGTTGCTGCCAAGCAACCTGCTTCTCCTGCAAAGAAGACCTTCACTCCTGCAAAATAGCAGCAGAAACAATTGCAGCCCCAAGAAAAAGAACAAGTCTCCCTCAGAGCTCCTCCTAACAAGGTAAAACCTTCTGATAGAATATCATACTCATTTAATTTTGAATCCGAAATTCAGAAGGTAAAAATACTTATGCCATTGACTAAAATTATGAAGAATGACATATTCAAGTCTGCTATCCTGAAGTCCCTTCAACCAAAGACTCCTCCAGTTGTTGATTACATAAACCTTCAATATGACAAGCCTACTGTGACTATAGGACCTATGGTATAAGACCAATATGACTCTTGTCTACCCTTCTACATATCCCTAAATATCCATGACAAGATCCTTCACAACTGCTTGCTTGACTCAGGAGCGTCACACAATCTTATGCCTAAAGAAATGATGGATGAACTTGGGCTTGACGTCACAAAACCTTACCATGATATCTTCTCTTTCGACTCTAGGAAAGTCAGATGCCTCGGCCTCATAAAATACCTTATCATAAACCTTGCCCAGCTGCCAATGAGAAATATGGTAATGGATGTTGTAGTGGTTGATATCCCACCCAAGTTCGGCCTCCTCTTGTCGCGTTCATGGAGAAAAAGGATAGGGGGTACCTTACAGATGGATCTTTCATATGCCATAGTCTCTTTGTTTGGAGGAGAGCTAAAGAGACTTTACAAAGAAAATCAACTTGCCTACATCATTAGTGATGGGAAAAATTTTGTAAACCATCCCATTTATGCTTTAGACACTGACTTTCGATCATGCATTCTGCAAATAGATGATTCTCAACCAACTCCTTTGTAGATCACAAAGCCTACTTATCTGTAGACTGATGGAGAGAGTACTCCTATGTGGACCATGTTCTTTGATGGTTCCAGTACCAAAGACTCAGCAGGTGCAGGTGTAGTTTTGATTTCTCCTTCAAAAGAGGCTATTCATTTGTCTTTTAAACTTGATTTCAAAACTACTAACAATATAGCAGAGTATGATTCTTTTCTATCGGGATTAAATTCTACCAATGATATGGGAATCAAAGGACTAAAAGTGTTTGGAGACGCGGATCTCATCATACAACAAGTGAATAGTACTTTCCAAGCAAAACATGTCAGATTGAAAGCCTACAAGGATGAGGTATGGAAAATCAGGGACTCTTTTTCCATTTTTGATATTTCTTATATACCCAGAGCTATGAATCATCTTGTTTATTCCCTTGCTATCTCAACCAGTATGTTCATTCCTCCCATGCCTCCCAGAATGAATTATGAAATCCAAGTCAAATATAGACCATCCATGCCCGACAATATCAAATATTGGAAAGTTTTTGAAGATGATGATGAGCTTAGTAGATTTCTCCGGGTGGTAGATGAATTTTTTGATAGGAAAATCAAAATGTAGAGGAATCCAAGAAGCCTAAGTTAAAAAGAAAAATGGGTCAACATGACATCATTTAGCTACCCAACAATTATATACCTCGGGGTTTAGTGCCTCTTGAGAAGATTTTCGACCAAAACGATGTCCCCTACCAACTTGATAAGAAGGATAAATATCATGTTGTCCATGAGCACAATATAGGAAGCCAAAATCATCCTAAATTCTTAAGTCTATCCACTGAATTAACTGTTGATCAGAGGTATGAATATTGCAGCATTATGAAGGAATTTGCCGATGTTTTTGCCTGGAGATACAATGATCTAAAAACCTATGATCCTGAGGTCATTCAACATAAGATTCCCCTTGAGAAAGACACCATCCCTTTCAAACAAAAACTGAGACCTATCAATCCTCTCCTATTTCCTGTAATTGAAAAAGAAATCAAAAAGCTCCTTGATGCCAAAATCATAATTCCTCTAAGATACTCTAAATGGATTGAAAATCTAGTAATAGTGAGAAAGAAAAATGGTGAGATCAGGTTATGCATTGATTTTAGAAACCTAATTAAATGCTCAAAGAAAGACAACTATCCCCTACCCAATATGGAACACTTGCTGCAAAGAATTTCTGGGGCCACCATCATGTCTTTCCTAGATGGCTTCTCTGGCTATAACCAGGTTTCTGTACATCCTGATGACCAAGAAAAAATTGCCTTTACTACTCCTTGGTGTACCTTCATGTATGCCAAGATGCCATTCGGGCTAATGAATTCTGGGGCCACTTTTCAGAGGGCCATGGACATATCTTTCATGGGAGAGAAGGAAAAGTTTGTCCTCATCTATCTTGATGATATCACCGTGTATTCTAGCAGTCATGAAGAGCATCTGAAGCATCTGAAAAGAGTATTTTTGAAATGCAGAAAGTTCAGGATTTTGTTGAACCCCAAAAAATCTCAATTTTCTCTCGAGAAGGGTAATCTCCTAGGCCACATTGTTTCAGCGGAAGGAGTGAAAATTGATACAGCTCGGGTGGAAGCAAATCAGAGGTTGTCCATACCAAGGTCAAAGAAGGATATCCAATCTCTACTCGGTAAGATAAATTTTGTCAGAAGATTTATTCCTAATTTCGTTGAGTTAGTGAAACACATAACCTCTATGCTAAAAAAGGGATCCGAGAAAAAATGGACAGAAAATGCAAGAAGTTCATTTCAGGATATCAAACAGGCTATCATGGAATCCCCCACTCTAATCAGTTCAGATTACACCAAGAATTTCTATATTTTCTCTTTTGCTTCCTATGACATAATGGCAACAGTCTTGTTACAAAAAGATGATGAAATTCTTGATCACCCGATGGCCTTTTTCAGCAAAGCACTCAGAGATGTTGAACTAAGGTATGATCCTATAGAAAAACAAGCTTATGCTCTCATTAAGTCATTAAAAGATTTCAGAATTTATATCCTCCATGCAAAGGTTGTCGCCTATGTTCCTTCAGCCTTTGTGAAGGATGTATCGACTCAACCTGATATTGATGGAAAGAGAGCTAAATGGATCACAAAGCGGATTGAGTTTGACATAGAAGTGAAGCCCACTAAGCTGGTAAAAGGCCAAGGCCTTGCCAAGATTTTGACAGAAGAGAACTACGATCTTTTGGACATAAATTTCATTGGGGAAAATTCAGCATGTTTGCAGACAGGGGTAGCAGCGAAAGAAAAACATGGAAGCCATTAGGTGGCCGAGAATTTGTCTTCATGTGAGTGGTATTCAGGTATTATTCATTTTTTATAGAAGTTGGAGGTTTCTCTTGAACTTAGCATGACTCAAGCCCGAGCCTTTAAGCTCAGAGCAATTAAATTTTGCATTAACAATAATTTTTTGTATTGGAAAGATCATACAGGTTTACTACTAAGATGTTTAGACAAAGAAGAGTCAACTGAAGTCATGCATCAGTTTCATTCAATTATTTGTGGAGGCCATCATTACTGGAAGACCACAGCTCATAAGATCTTAAGGGTTGGGTATTATTGGCCTTTTCGTTTTTCATATGTGTGCGCCTTTGTGAAATCTTGTGATAAGTGTCAAAGATTCACAGGAAACAACAACTAAAATATCTGCCCCTGAGACCCATTGTAGTGAATGGTCCTTTTCAGCAGTGGGGTTTAGATTTCATAGGCAAGATTAATCCTTCGTCTAGTGGTCAGAATAAATGGATCTTGGTAGCCACTGAATATTTTACAAAGTGGATAGAGGCAATCCCCACTAAAAATGCCACTCATCGGGTCATCATGAAGTTTCTCTATGAGAACATCCTGAGTAGATTCGGTTGCCCAAAACGGCTAGTGACAGATAATGCATCAGCTTTCAAAGCTGATGCATTGGTTGACATGTGAAAATCAACAGGCATTCAATTGGTACACTCTACTTCCTACTACCCTCAAGGTAATGGCCTTGCCGAGTCATCCAATAAGAGTCTAGTGAGAATCATTAGAAAATTGTTGGAGGAGAATAAAAAGAGTTGGGATTCTAAACTAAAGTTTTCTCTTTGGGAAGACAGAGTAACTAACAAGAAATCCATAGGAACTTCTCCCTTCAAACTGGTTTATGGAACTGATGCCATTTTCCCCATTCAGCTAGTTTTACCAGTGGCTAAGTTTTTTTAGGAGGAACAAACTAAATCAAATGATATGATGAGAAGAATGCTTGACTTGGTAGAGTTTGCAGCAGGTCATAGAACAACTAGTGGATAAATCAAAGGCTCATCAAAAGAGGATCAAGGATACTTTTGACAGAAAAGAAAAGGTGGACGACTTTCAGGTTGGTGACTGGGTTCTGAAATGGGATGCCCTCAGACAAGATAAAGGCAAGCACATCAAGTTTGACTCTTTGTGGACCAATCCTTTTATGACAACTCAAGTACAACACAACAACACCTTCATTCTACAAAGTCTGGAAGGTGAAGAAATGTTTGGTGGCCCAGTCAATGGGAGTTTTGTAAAACTCTATTTCATTTAAGGCTTCAAAGCCTTGTCATTGTAATTTTTATTTTCAGCTTTTGTTTTTACAAAATAACTCCATGCCCAATGGAAACACTAGTAGATAGGTTTGATTTTTTGTTTTTCAAGAAAGGAATTGGTTTTGTGGTTCTTGAAACCTTACAGGGAGGATTTCACCCCCAATAGGAGCCAATGCTATCTCCTCAAATAAATCAAGTGAGATTTTTTATTTTAGGTGATAGGATGTCTTTTAAAAAGGTATTTAAAAAAAAAAATTAAAGCTCATTTCTCAAAGCTTTACACATGTAATAAAGTTTAAATAAATGTTTTTTTAGTTTTTATTTAATCTAATTCAAATATCAGGTTTCAGTGGCTTAGGCGAACATTTCGATTGTTCATTAGCCACCGAAAGCCTTAGCTTTCAGTAGCTTAAACAAAGGAATCAAAGTCTAATTTAGCCACCGAAATCGCAGAAGAGGGGAAAGAGTTAGTGCGTCCTATCACACGTTTCAACCGTTGGATTCGACGTTTTATGATTGCAATAAGACGCAAAAAAAAACAGGAGAATGAACCGTTCACGACAGGAAGCTGATCTCTGTGTGATATAAGTGAATCTTTTCAGATCATTAAGCCATATTCTTACATACCCTCCATTATTACAGTTATCGACCATGACTACTGCAAATCACCAATTTTTATGTTGCATCCCTTGTAATTAGTGTCGCATTCTTAAGCTTGCCCCATTTTTCTCATTTCTATCACTGTCGAGCCGACTTTCGCTAACTCTATGCTGTGTAACTCTTCCCCGAAATCTGCTCCTCTGATCACATGTGTTCAGAAACATTGTGGAAAATGAAGAAAGGAACATCAACCTTGAGGAAAGAGATCAACGACATCAGTTACCTAGAATCACACCCAAAGGTATGTCAAATGCTTAGGGATGCAGGGTGTTATAATTTTTGCAAAAAATTACAGATTTCTCATCAGCATGTGGCAGAGGCCTTTGCCCTCAATTTCGATGGAAACAAAGCAATCATAGGCCAGGATGAATTAGAGATAGATGAAGCCCTCATAGCTGAAGTGACAGAGCTTCCCATGATCAGAGAGAAATGGTTTAAAACTACTGTCACTAAGAATGTTGAATTCAGGACTTATTTGAAACCATAATAGAGGGGTTTGATATGGAAGAAAGACATTCCCGTGTCTTTCCTTGAAGAGAAACGGAAAAAATTATTAAAAGCCATAATGGTTTTTGTAACTTGTGATGGGCGATACAACAGAGTGATGATTTTCCATTTTAAACTTATGAATCATTTGACTGGTAGAAACCCACTCAATCTGCCCTATTTTCTCCACATAAGTTTATCCAAAATGGCTCATCAATTCAAGGCCAAGCCTAATCAAGTTGTAGGTAGATTATCCCACCATAGTCTGATCAAACTTTTGGTTTGTGAGCTTTTGCAAAGAAGAGGCAAAGAGTGGAATTACTTCTTATTCTGGAATGATTTCCAGACTGAGGTTCAACTAGAAGACAAAAAGAGTCCTCATTCCAAGAAGTCTTCCACTCCCAGAAGTGGAAAGAGGAGGAGGAGAGCTATCTCTCCAGTGCTATTTAATCAACCCTTTCCTTCCTCTAAGCTTGACAAAACTAAGAAGAAATTAAATTTCAATAGTGAAAAAGAAAAGGCCAAAGAATCCACAGTGAACAAAAACATTCTTAATCTTCCTTACACAGACTCAGGAGATGAAGAGCACCAGATTGAAACAGGGCACGAGGATTCAATTACCACAGGGTGTGAAAATTCTGTTTTTGTGGATATATACACAGCAAGTTATGAGGACCTTCCATCACCTACACCTCAAGAAGAACAAGAACCACAAATTGTAGATGCCTCATCTAGCAAACGAGTGAAGCAGAGTAAATCAAAGGAAATCAAGAAGCTTAAGAGGAAGTTATTCGAGCAAGAAGTGCTAGAAAGGGTAATAAAAACCAGGTATAAAACCTTGTCAAAGAACATTGCAGAAAGCAACTCATCCTTGAAAATATTAGCCCATGAAAGCATAAAGGAGAAGAAAAAGAAGGACAAGATTGTAAAAGACTACAATAGCTTATGCAGAGTAGCTCAGGGCTTGAAGAAAAAGGTTAGGTCTTTGAGGAAACAAGCTATGTCTTCAAGACACTAGGCTCAGACACATGCTTCTCTTGAGACCCTGGTAGAGGTGGTAGTTCAGTGCAATGAACCAGAGGTAGTCAGTAACCCTACAATTTTTTAGCAAGATGTAGAAGCCTAAAAAGATCTGTCCTAAGGCATTTTTGAGCTAAGACTAGGGTATTTTTGAAATTTTAATAATCTCAGGTTTCGGTGGCTTAGGCGAACATATCGATTTTTCATTAGCCACCGAAAGCAGAGCTTTCGGTAGCTAATTGGTTCGAATTCTATCTACGTTAACTATCAAAAGCACTGATAAGGCATAAAGTTAATGTTTTTGCACAGGTCCAAGTTTTCCTTGTCCAAAAGCCTCAGAAATGGTTCCAATCGATGGAAGATAATTAATGACATCCTTATCAAGAGTCTGTTTTGGTTTTGGAGGTGCTCTACAAGATAGAAAGGTAAAAATGGTTAGCTATTTTCAAGGATATAAGGTTGTTGACTGTCAATAGGTGTCATGTTCGAGTCCTCCCATATCACATGAGATCCAACAGCCTCGGAAGGCTCACTACACCTTCCAAAGAAACTAAAGAACATAAATATCATTTGTGAATTTGAATTGACCTAGTTAATAGGATCTTTACCTACTTTCTTGGGCCAGTTATTGATTTTCTATTTTTGGAAAAATTCGATCCAGTAATCTAGGATCTTGAAACTGTTTGTAAATGGATATAAAGCCCAAAAAATTTGATGAACAAAGGGTTCGATTTTGAGTTCTATAATCTACTGTTATTGTAAAAAGACACTTTCTTTAATATATTAAGCCTGCAAGCTTCTTTCGTTGTTATTGCCAGACTCTCTTTTATCTTTGTCAATGCCTATGAGTTGAAATCATACTTTTGTCTATGTTTAATGGTCCTGTTATCACTTGGTAAATTTCCTAGAGGTCGAAAACAGAAGAAATCTACAAAGGTAACTTTATCCAACCACTTTTGAAGCTGGGATCTAGCCCTTCCAACTTCAGAGAGGTATCTCTCTATATGATTTAGCTATGTTTCCAATTTTAAATATTAGGCTAGGTAATGAAATAGGCTGCTTTTGTTGTAAAAAATATTTTTTGAATTGGTTGAGACAGTCTACACATCCATTGGGCTATGGGGTCTGTGTTTAATAAATATGAGATACGAACCAGAAACGAGAAAGAAGACTTCTATAGGGCGAGATAATATAATCACTGGATCTTTTAGTAGCTTAAATGATGGACATAAGAAAATATGAGAAAGATAATTTCAACTAAGAAGCAGTTAAGAATTTCTTAATTGAAAACACTAGAAGATAAACACTAAAATATTTCGAGTCAGAAACAGGGTATACAAGATAAATCCTGCAACATTCATTACTCTTAAAGATTAGTTTCAGAAAACAATATGATCACAAAGCAAGAATATCATTCAACTTAGAGAGTGAACATCACCAGTGAATACACGCAAGAATCCTGTAAAACTGCCTCCTTTTTATTAATGGAAGATCTCTTCAAAAATATTACAGTCTGATAGCGTCAGGGTGTGAAGATCAACAACCCTCAATACTTCGAAAGGTGAAGTATTTATAACTCAAATTACAAACGTTCCTGTCAAAAATGACCAGGACGTGATAAATCTATTTTTAGCCTAACTAATTTAACAAATTTCCTAAATCTAGGAACTTCTTGATGACTTGGTGTAACTGCACACTAATTTCTGGGTAGGTCGTCGATGAAGTCTTTGCACGACCTCATATGACTGGACAGGTGACTGGACCTGGATAGCTCATCTTCTAATCAATCATATTACAGAGCTCTTCCCATCTGATACGACTGGGCACGTTGAATTTGAGCAGTCTTCGATACACTTCGTCCATTTCTGTATACTTGGCGAATGTAGGCTTGGTGAGG
>SNQJ01S0109701.1:0-14773 GCA_010110895.2 Picea sitchensis
ATTCAGTTTCATCGGTCGATCGTCATCTGGTGTGACAACCAGAGCACTCTGAAGTTCTGCAGAGATCCAGTTCAGAGGCAGCGAACGAAGCACATCGAGATCCACATGCACTACATCCGGGACTTAGTACATGAGGGGATCATCGACTTACAGTTCTGTCCTTCAGCAGAATGGACGACCGACATTTTCACCAAGACCTTCACTGAGAAGAAATTTCATTCTCTGCAAGGTCGTCTTGGAGTGAAGGAAACAGTTGCCTAGCAACTGTAGTTCTTATTTTTTACATACATTGTACCTTGAGGGGGGGGGTTTCCCATGAGGTTTTCCCTCTTTCCTCACTTTATTTTCAGTGTATCTTTTGAACTTGGGTACCTAACATGGCCTCGTTGCCAGGACCCAATCTTTATTTTCACCATAATGATGTTCAGGGGGGGTGTTGGAGTTACTTCACACACACCTAGGATTTCTTTTTCCTAAGGCTTTTATTTGTTTATTGGTCATTATCCAGTCTCCTATATTTTAGGAGAGAATATTCCACCTGGAGAATATTCTCTTTCAGTTCACACTTCAGTTTGACTAGTTGGGTTGAGTTTAGATGTTGCATTGGGAATTTGGGATCATCACCATGCAACATTGGGATTATCACCATGCTAATTCGAACTTACCTTGGTATCTTCACCAAAGTGGTACATTAGCCTTGATTCCTTAAGTTAACTCCTCAATACTTTATGTTTAGTCAGTTAACTGAAGACTAGTTGACTAGTTAACTCAACTAGGTGGCAGTTCACTCCCGTAACTGCCTGAGAGACTAGAATAGGTGGCAGTTCACTCCCGTAACTACTGGTGTGTGTCCAAATCACTCTAGACCACCACTATGGAAACTTGGTTCACCTCAAGTCGAACTCATTGAGTTATACAGAGTATATCATGTGTAAATTATTCATTATTCACAACGATTAATGAGAATTCTTTCTATTCTTTCTCTCCTTCTTCTTTTTTTTTCCAATTCTCTCTGAAAATGTGTGTATCATTGTTTATCTAGATCTATTTTGTGTAGTTCAACACATTTACAAGCCGAAGGACTATTGAGAAGAGAAGGGGCACACTTCCTTGGGTGGGACAGGCATGTGGGGAATGAGAGGCTGTAGGCTGTTAGTTGAATGAGTACCTGAGTTAGAGTCTTTCCTGTTGTCCATGTATTGCAACCATAGGTGCTAAACTGCAGCTACAATGCTCTGCAACTTCCGATCTGGCCTGTTGTTGAAGCCATGGAAGGGAAGTGTGGCAGCCGAGGGACTGTTGAGCAGAGAAGGAGCACACTTCCTTGGGTGGGACAGGCATGTGGGGAATGAGAGGTTGTAGGCTGTTAGTTGAGTGAGCACCTGAGACGGAGACTTTCCTATTGTCCATGAGCCTTAGCCTAGATAGGAATCCCTTGACCCTGGGTGGAGTTCATTCCCAGCTCGGGGGTGATTCACTGTTGAGAGTGATGAACAATGCAATCTATGGCTGGGAGGTTCGTGGATGGTCTGCAAGCAATTGGTGATAGTCTTTCTAAGATAAGTACCAATTGTATGAAATATGGATATGTTGTTTTGTTATTTACATGCTCATGTTACGATTTTATCATATATGTGACTATGATTGCTTGTGTGCATATGGGTAATTTCTTGTAAATGATGCATATCGGTAATTACTGTTATTTTAATATAAAATTCGTATGTTACATAAAGTAATTGTTTGTTATGTTAGATGTAAATCTTTCGCGAGCGTGTTGTATGTATATGTTTTAGTTGCATGCAGTCCAAAAAGTAAATTTAAGTGGCATTTCTTAGTTGACTATTGGGTATGCTAATGTATGTTCTGCAGTATGGGAATGAAATATGTTCCCTAGAGTAGCATGTTCTGGCCTAATGGTTGGGAATGTTACCGACTGGCGTCAGAGCATGAGTGGTTTCTCTGGAGTGGCATACCCTGGCCTCAGGTTGGTTGAGGGGATCGTTACACATAGAATTTGTTAACTATGCAAAAATAATGTGAAAGACTAAATTTATTCAAATCAATGCATTGTTGTCAAGCATCGAGCATTCATCTCAGATTTGTTTTCCATACACAGATAATTGTTTGTATTTTGTTATTGCATTGGTGCTCTATACATCAGTGATTATTCACCACATTGTTTCCTGTCTATTTCAGGTATCTGTCAAGGAGTGCTTGCTCTGAACATGGAGGATGGAACAATACATTGTTTTCGAGCTCTATCCACAATTTTAGCCATAGGGGTAATTGGTTTGTTTATTGAATTGAACTCATATTTAATGAACTACTAAAGCATCAACCTTTCAAAATACTACCTTTTGTGTATACCCTCACAAATATCTATATTGTCATCTTTGCAGGGCTATGGCCATGCTTATTTCTCCGCGACTTCAGCTCATACATGCACTAGAGATGGAAGTGCTATGGTTGCGCGTGTCAGACCGCCTCTACAGGTCAATGATTATGTTTTTAATTTTAAAGACTTGTGATGAAAAGATGATAAATATTGAATATACCATTTTCGGCTTGACTCAAAGCATTTTCCTTTTTTTTAGGATCTTGACTTTGTCCAGTTTCATCCTACAGGAATATATGGTTCAGGTTTACTCGTCACTGAAGGTATTGAATTCCTCATTGGATTAAATTTGTTTGCAAACTTCATTTTCATTAAATGAAGAATGATGGCCCATGAAATCAATAGCATATTATTTATATAGTATAGAACTTCATATCATGCTTCTGATTGAATCAATAATGTGAATTTAGACGATGCAAGGCATAACTAAATTTCTTCTCTGGAAAAATATTCTTCTTATGTAGGTTATAGATAATGAAAATGCATCTCAATCATTGATTGTGTTAATTAATAAATTATAATTTGGTTTCTTTAATTTGTCAATAGCTAAGAGAATAGAGGACTTAAATCCTATGGACTATTTAATACAAATCAAAGATAATAGTATTGGAAGTTTTCTCAGAAGAGGTGGTGATGGTGTCCCCCTTATCAATCCTTACATAGAGTAGTTGTAGCAGGGTTGAGCAGTCCTTGCCCATCCTCTACGGGTTAGTTTGGAGGCGAGCTCTATATAACCAAATGCCCTAAGGGATGTTTTGAAAATGCGAAGAAGAATCCATGATTAGAAATCACCTCAACATGGGTTGGGGCCCACTTGGGGGATATATATCATATGAAAGACTATGCGTAGTTATGTTTGTTATGGAGATATGGTCTCAAAGTGCACCCTATGCTAGTGGATTTTTGTTAAGTGCCAGGTTAAAAGGATCCGTTGATCTCAAGAATTGTGTTAAAGGTTTCTTCATATCCATCTTTACACATGTCACACACTAAATATTGCGAGTGAATCTTTAACGGGGGACGATACTTCCTCAACTCTTCTGGTCTCCATTTGAGGTATTGTTACAAGAAATTCAACCATGCTAAGGAGGGGTTCTACAAGGCACCAATGTCGATAGGACTTTATTTGCTGCCATGGGAATTCTGGAACGAGGAGATTCCCGAAGACATTGATAACGTGCTCAGGATATTCATCAAAATCTCCAAAGTAATTAAAGCCAAAAAATGCACCTCACATGCATGGATCTACGTCCTCACGAATCTTTCTAACCCTGATGTCTGAATCCATAAAGTTAGTATCCCAAGATGATGAATGGACTTTTCTATTTTTAGAAGTTTATATTTTTAGCAAGTGTGGTGTACATGTCGGTATATAGGTCCTGTTTCAGATGAATGATGTTGCTTTTATGCTTTCATATAATTTCTATTTTTAGACATGTGTATTTATAGGCATGGCTATTTTTAGCAGCACCATGCTTGTTAGCCTTTAGGTTCGAGAATTTGGGAATTGTTCTATATTTGGGTGAGTTTCCTACTATTTTTTAGACACTACAACTATTTTTAGATACTACTATATTTGGATGCATGAATGATCCATGGTTATGCTTTTCTCTTCTTAGAATTCAAGCTATATCAATTTTCAATTCATACACTATTTTCATTGGGCATTGGATCAGTGGGCTATGTTCACCTTTGAGTGCATGTTACCTTAACGTGGTATAGCAGGTGGATTAATCCATGTGTGATATTTTTGGCTCGAGAAATTTTCCCTGTTGTGTTTTTTTTTGGAATCTTATCCTTGATTTATTTTTTTTGGAACCTTATCTTGTCTATTTTGAGCGAGAAGAGGGTGCTCCACTTGAGATTTGTTTTCAATAGTTGCGACGTTATTCTTGGTGATGTTGGGCACCTAGCTTGGGAGTTATGTTCTCATCTTTATCTTATCCAGTTTGAGTGTTATTTTAGGAAAATCTAGGTACTGCATGTTATTATTGTAAGAGATAGATGAGGTTATTTCGAACAATGTTTTATCATATATTCAGCTTGACTAGTGTGCCTTTATAGGAGAGTGTTATCTGCATATGGTGGTTATTCTCTGGAATTCATCTTCTATTTGTTGGTTGACTCGTGGTGTACTAATGGATTTTGACGCATCAGTGCTCAATGCTTTTTAAAGAGATTCTCTGTATTCTTTTATCTCTTTTAATACAAGATAAGCATGGTGCACTGCTTAGAGTTTCTTTGTGCTTTTCGAGATAGATTTTCATGCACATGTTGGGAACTTTCTATTGACTGACTTTCTTGTTCATGGATGAGGATTAGACCCACGAAAACTAGGTGCAATCTTCTGGACAAATTTAACATGCTTTTAGGGTTTTTGAGGTGATGTTTCATGGCACATATTATGGGTCTTGAGATATTCTTGGATAAGTTTTTGGATGGTTCCTCTCTCATCTACAAGAGAAGGAAATTTCACAGAGATAGGGGAATTAGTTATTTTTTAGGCTGCCTCCCGCTTCTTGCACTTGCACTTCACTATTCCACATTCTACTCCCTCTCAAGTCAGATTGTAGAGTTCATTTGAGAGTTGGTTTGAACGAGATTATTCAACTGTATACAACCCACCCACTGTAATTTAAGAAAAAAGCCTTTCTTTTCCAACATATATACCCTGAATTCTGTTCGGCATTCCCTTCCCCCATTTCGAGGGTATGATAGTTATTTTGAATTATGTTCTACATTCCCTTCCCCATTTCGAGGGTATGCTAGTTATTTTTATTTCGTAGAAATTATTTTAGAATTTGGTAAGCATTACTTTTAAGGATTTTTTTTTATCAATATGAAAGAATTTTATTTGATGAGAAAAAATTGTAGCATGTGATTAAGGAAAATGTTCATTAATTTTTAAGAGTTCAAATAAAATTGTATAAAGAAGATAGTAAAATTTATTACAATTTACTAATCAATTGAATATGAAAATATCAACTTGCACTCTTACCAAATATTATCTTGAATTATTATTATTATATTATTTTTAAAAACTACTTTTAACCAATTAAAAATAATATTAAATTTTATTCAAAATATTAAAAACTAGCTTTTACTTATATAAATTTGTAAATACCAAATATTCATCTTGAATTATTATTATGATTTTATTTTTAAAAACTACTTTTAACCAATTAAAAATAATATTAAATTTTATTCAAAATATTAAAAACTAACTTTTACTTATATAAATATGTGAGAAAATCCATATTCAAAATAGCTAAAAATAGAATTAGGATATGAAAAACAAAACTATAAAAATGTATTTATTTTTTATTTAAAAGATAGAAAAGAGTTTAGATATTTGTGAAGACGCGAAGATAAGAACTTAAAAAAAAGAGGTTTCCCAAGATAATTTTTTGTTTGAAAAATAGAAAATAATTTTGGAGTGTGGTGAAAATAAAACCTTTTGAAAATAAAATAATGATAATTAAGAGGTTCTTTTTTGTTTTTGAGAACGTGGTGATTGGGTATCCGCTGAAGCTGCATCCGTAGAGCGCGAATTTCTGCAGAAATCCCATTGTGCTTATGTACCTTTGTGTGGTCCTATTTTTTTTTGGTTAAGGTCATAGTACCTTGACATGATTCTTTGTGTTATTAGTTTAAAGTTTTGTTTTTTTTTTTATAATTTTTTGTTTATTCATAATTAGGTCTGAATTCGTTGGATCTGTAAATTTGAGTGATTAGGATTGTACAATGGGAGTGTTTCATGGATTTTTCAACATGCTGAATCCATTTATGCATTCAGAACTGTATTTAAAAAAACAAAAAATTATAGTTTAAGTATAACAATTAGACAACGTCCTATGCAACAATCTATCATTCATGTATTGTGTGGTGAATCTTGTAAGTTCCATTTACACTGCTACACTTCTTATTACTAACAATGATCAAGGGGCACTTAGAGGCATGAAAGCCCTAGCAAGGGATAAATCATGATCCTCCTCTCCCTCAATATCAAAGGGGTAGGAGGACCCCTAAAATTGCCCTCCCTTCATAGACTTTTGTCAAAAACCTCCCCAAATATATTATTCCTACAAGAAACTATGGTGGTTGAGGAAAATGAAAGAAACTTTATGTTTAATCTCAGACCTGACTGGATGTTTTGTGCAATAAGTGTTGTGGGGACTTTTGGTGGTCTCTTGACATTGTGGGATCCAAATTATTTTGTTTTAGATCCTGTTCTAAGCAGTGGTGGTATTTTTTGTCATGATAGAATTTAATGAATAACACGAAGATAACTCTCCTGAATGTATACAACCCATGTCAAGATCGCAAATATTTCTGGGAAACAGTGGACGGTAAAGGATTATTAGCAGACAAGGACCTGATTGTAGCGGGTGATATGAACTTCATAACTTCCATAGAGGAGGTTTGGGGGCAATCAACACTGGTAGACTCTTTGGCAGGTTTTTTTAAATCTCTATTTACAAAAAACAATTTAGTGGACGTTCTCCCTGCTGAGGTGGTTCTAACATGGTGAAATGGTAGGTCTGGTGCAGATGGTATTGCAAAATGGCTAGATCGTATCTACGTGGTGGAGGACCTCATCACATCTACCTTGAGGTATAGGACATGGGTGGAATATCCCTATCTGTCTGATCATGCCCTAGTTTTTCTTCAAATGGGTGTTGGGATTCCGACGGTTGCTTATCCATTCAAGCTAAATCCAGTTTGGCTTAGAGAAGATTATTTCTCCGTGATGCTTCGGGAAGTATGGAATGATTTGCAGTTTCAACATTTTAATGGAGCCCAAAGGAGACCAGTAGGGAAAATCTCCCTTTTAAAATCTCGGGTTAAGTTATGGTCTAAGGAAAAACGCCTAAAAGAACAAGTAGAATTGGGAAAGATTGAAGAGGCACTTACTAACATTTACATACAGAAGAATTAGGGTATTCCTTCTGATGAATTTGACCAGTTAATGAATACTCTTGAGGTTGAGCAAAAGAAAATACTAATGGTTGAGGAAGAAAGTTGGCGTTAAAAGAGCAGGGCGATATGGATAAAATGTGGAGATAAAAATACTAAGTATTTCCATCGCTTTGCAAGCTATAGGAGAAATAAAAAATACATTTGGGAGATAAAGTATGAAGTAGGGGGGATCCATACAGGACAGGTGGCCATTAAGGAAGAAGCAAACAAGTTCTTTAAAACTTTCTTTAGTGATACAGGGCAGAATAACATTGGGGATCATATCAACTTAGTCAAATTGTTCCCAAATTTGGTGAGTTAGACAAAGGTTCAATTTCTAGAAAAGCCATGTACGGGGGATGACGTCCTTGAGGTTCTAAGGGGTTTTGCAAAGGACAAAAGTTTGGGGCTGAATCGATGGACTATTGAATTTTTCTTAAATTTCTTCGAGTTGGTTGGATAGGATTTGACCGATATGGTTGAGGAAACAAGAATCAGAGGGGAGGTTTTTAGATCACTCAACTCAATTTTTTGTCTTTGATTCCCAAAGTTAATAGTCCCTCTTCTTTCTTTGATTTCCGCCCAATTGCACTATGTAACTTATGTTACAAGATCATTGCTAAAGTTACAGTGAAGAGAATTAGGCCAATTCTGTCTCGAACACTATCAGAAGAACAATTGGGTTTTCTCAAAGGAAGACAAATCTTAGATGCTATTGGTACTACACATGAGTGTATTCACAACATTAAAACAAAAAAAGATGCTACAAGCTATTATCCTGAAGCTTGACTTAAAAAAGGCCTATGACTGTACCAACTGGGATTTTTTGAGGTTAATACTTCTTCAATGTGGCTTCGGGTTGCCAACAACAAATTGGATTATGGCCCGTGTAACTTCTACAACATACACCATTTTGATAAATGGAGAGGAAACTAACTTTTTTCAAAGCAGCAGAGGACTTAGACAGGGATGTCCATTGTCACCTCTTCTATTCATTTTGGTAATAGAAGGTCTCAGTGTTTCCTTAAAGAAAGCACAAGCAGATGGAGATCTCACGGGGATCAAAGTCTCTAGAGTGATAAAGGTACTACACTTACTTTTTGTGGATGACATTCTTATAATGTCGAAAGCATCAATTGGAGAATGGGAGAAAATTCAAAATATTCTACATGTTTTCTATCGAGCTTTAGAATTGGTGATTAATGTTCAGAAGTTTTTTTTTCTTCATTTTGGAGTTCCTCTGGAAACTCTCACTCTTTTAAAAGACTTATTCCAATTTTCCTTCAAACAAATTTCAATATGATTCAGATATCTGGGGTATTTTCTGAAACCAGATAGTTATAAGGTGGAGGACTGGCAATGGCTTTTTGAAAAGTTCGAATCCCGAATTAATCACTGGTGTAACAGATGGCTCTCCCCGAGTGGACGCTTTATGTTGATAAAAGTGGTATTAGAGATCCAACCAATCTATTGGATGGCTCTAGCTCATATACCGATCTCAGTTCTCCACAGGATTCGAAAATTAATGATTTCCTTCATCTGGTCGGGAAATAAGAACAAACATAGTTATCATTTAAGCAATTGGGAATCAATTACAAAACCAAAACTCTATGGAGGATGGGGGTTGAGGAACATCTTCGTTTTCTACAGGGCATTGGCGTCCAATACTTTATGGTGATCTTTGATGAAGACGAGAATATGAAAAAGGGTGATCAAAGACAAGTATTTCCCACATGGATCAGTGTTGTCATGGTTGAGATCAACAACTTCAGTTACATCCTATGGGTCATATACATGGAAAAATCTATTGAATACGTTACCAGTGATATTACAGTGGCTGGCTTGGAACCCGGGCTCGGGACACTCTATTTTAGTTGGGAAGGATGCAATTTTAGGAATGGGGAAGGACGCCATTTTATCACAGGAATTGGTGCACGGACTTAATCAAATAAACATTCATATTTTGTATCAAGCAAGTCGTCTTTGCCAAGGGGTTCGATAGGCTCATACTGGTTTGACAGTGTTGATCTGGGTTTGGTTGGTGCACTTGTAGTGGATTGGGATAGATACAGGGAGAATTTGATTGGTTCAGGCATCAAACTTGTGGATAGACCGGATGAATTAATATGGACAGGGGGTGATTCGTTAGGACAAATTTCTGTCAAGAATGTTTACTCAACCTTATCAAAAAAATTATGGAAATTCAAAATAGGGGGCTGGAGGAGAAATTTATGGAAATGGGACTGTCCATTGAAGATCAAGATTTGTATTTGGCTCTTAGCTGAAAATAAAATTCTAACTTGGAAAAATTTGCAAAAAAGAGGTTGGAAGGGGCTTGGATTATGCTATTTGTGTAAAAATATGAGAGAATCAGGTAATCATCTTTTTGTAAACTGTCCTTTTACATTATCAGTTTGGGAGAAATTGAAAATTTCTCTAAAACTCATTGTTGGTTGGAATGGTAATTCATTGAATGAATGTTTCCAACACTGGACAAAGTAGAACTGTAATTTAAGAACTCTCCCTGCATATGTTCGCTGGTACCTTTGGTTTGATAGAAATAAATCTATCTTCGAGTTTGGGACACCTTCTATTATGAGGATAGTGCACCTAGCTCTAGGGGCTTTGGGCACTCATTGGAAAAATATAAAAGTTTATGCCCCTAGGCACAAATCTACAATTTTCCCTGATGATAAAGCTATAGCATGGTTCGACGGGGCTTCTTAGCAGAATGGAAAAATAAGTGGTGCAGGTGGAGTCTTAAATATAGATGATCACAAGGAGTATAGATGGACTTTAAATTGTGGCAGTGGAACCAACTCCAGGGCAGAACTCATGGGAGCCTAGGCTACTTTGACTCTTGCTTCAAGGCTTTCAGTTTCTGACATACTTGTTCTTGGGGATTCAAAGATAGTCATCGACTGGCTCAACCGGAAAGGAACTCTACATGTGGCAACTTTAGACGAATGGAAGGATAGAATAATTGAACTTCTCACCCTATTCAAATCTATCTCTTGCACACATATATACATGGAAGAGAACCTAGAAGCTAGCAGACTATCAAAAAGGGCTCTTAATAATTGTCTAGGGAGAATTGTCTACAATCACTGGGAATGTGGCGATGAGGGCCTCACACTATTTTTAAATATGTTTTGAACATTAGTGTTACATCTCCTGTATACATAGGTTTTTTGGACTTGTTAGTTGCTTCAATTCCCTCCTTGATAGAGAGAGATTTTGTTTTTTATTTTGATATTAGTCTCGATAGCCTTGACGAAGATGTTATAATGATAGGTTTTGGAACTTTTTCTATTTAATAAAAGTTTTTCCTCCATAATACAGCCTGTAATTGTCTTTTGAAAACAAATTATATTTTTATAAATATAATAAAAAATATGAAAAACAAAATTCCATTTACACTATTTATTATGTAGTAGACAAGATATTGAACTAATAATTAATTTATTGTATGATGCTTAATGTTTACAATTTAAATAATAAAAAATTATAAGTTTAAACTTGCCAATATTCACAATGTTTAAAGATCACTTAGTTTAGGTAACACGATTAGTGTAGCACTTTGTCTGTTTAGAAATGTTTGCCACAATAAGTAATCATAATTGTTTGGAATTTTTATTTTCAATCTCTACAAAAATTTATAATGTTTAAAGTTGTCAATTTATTGAGTAGAGTTTCACTTTTTTTTTTTTTTTAATAGAAAACCTTTGAATTTAAAATTAGTAAATCTATGATATTATTGTTCTTTAATAAAATTGTATTTATAATGTTTAAAGTTGTCAATTTATTGAGTAAAGTTTTATTTTTTTAATAGAAAACTTTTGAGTTTAAACTTCTTAAATCTATGAGATTATTGTTTTTAATAAAATTGCTTTTATTTAACCTTAGGGTTAATCTAGGGTAGGCCCGAGATCAAGCCAAATATACCATTGACTTATCCTCGACCCTTGCTAAATCAATAAAATCGATTTATTTTTGCGACACTTAAACCTCTTACCATTGGTAACCTCTTTTGGGTTGTTTAAAATTATTATCTAAAATTAAACCTCTCCCAAGAGGTTGCTTGAAATTCCTCTGTTAGGATAAAGGATTTATATTATTTTATTTCTATGGTTTGATTTGGAAATAAACTTTGAAACGACAATAAAAAAGTATTTGTGATCGAAAAGCGGCCATGCCAGTTATGGGAGGGAAGGAGTAACAGTCACAAATTTGTTCTTAGACGATGCGTGTTCAGATCTGAAAAACTTTACAACTTTGAAGATGCGAGGCGCTCTGCTTGTGTGAACTAGAGAGTAGCAGACATGAAGAAATGCAGCGGTAGCGTTTGAGCATTGTTGTGAAGTACAGACATAAGAGACATATTAGTCTACTCAATATTTTCTGTGTAGTGTGTTGTGAAAAGAATTATTGTTAATGTGGTTGAATGACAAGAAGCATGGTGTAAAAAAAAAACAGAGATTATTTATCTGTATAGTAATGTGTTGGAAGATGAATTAGTGTTAATGTGTTTGGGCTACTGAAGGAAATAATGTGTAATAATAAGATTATTTTTGTTTATAACTCTAGGTAATAGAGTAGAGTAGTTGGGTAGTTGGTTAATGTAGGGTTTAGTCTTATATGATCTCTAAATCTCTAATTATTGGCTCAAATCCTGTGAATAACTTTGTGACACCTTAACTGTGCTTAGAAACAAGAAATTCAAAAAGTTTGGCAAAGAATTATAGTAGGTCTAAATATGATGAGTATTTGGGGGGGCATCTTTGAATGATTTTTTCGATAGGTGGATAGAGAAGGAACCATCTTATCAAAATTTTCCTTGTTTTATTTCTGGAACATATGTCTCGAACGCAACATAACTATCTTTGAAAATGGGTGCCCTTCTACGCACTCAATGATAAACAAGACAATTAGAGCTTTGAACAATATTTCGGCATCTCCTACTCCAACAATAAGAACAACTAAGAGCATTATTTCTTCTTTGAGAGTGATGGGTTGGTTTGATGGAGTTGCTCTATCAAGCGGGCATCTGAGCGAAGCTGGAGGCCTGATAAAGACTAGTGAGAATTTTGTATATAAATGGACCTTTAACTGTGGCAAAGGTACAAATACTAGAGCAAAATTACTTGAAGTTTGGGTCACTCTTACTTTGGCGAGGATACTTCACATTCTTGACATGCAGATTATGGGTGACTCAAAAATTGTTATAGAATGGCTAAATAAAAAAAGGAAAGCTATAGGTCAATGTTGTAGAGTGCTTGAAAGACACGATCAGAGATCTACAAAGCGCTTTCACCTCGATCAACTACACTCATATCTATCTTGCGAGGCAGATAAGTTGTCAAAGAAGGCAATGCTAAATTCAGAAGGAAAAATCAATTACAACCTTTGGATAGAGAGATACGGGCCCTACTTTATTCCTCAACTTAATATAAACCTTTGTAGCTTCTTTTTGTTTTGCAGTTTACAAAAATTACACAGTATATAAGAACTATTAGAAGACTCTTATTTTTTGGTTGTCTTTTGTACAAGAAGGCCCAGTGAGGACTGAAGAAAAATTTTTAGCTAAGGTTTTTGAGCATTTTTTATAAAGGATTGTGGAAGATATTTTCCTAATTAAAATGTTGTATTGTATTACAAATTATATTATCAATTAATATAATGTGAAATTTTCTATTGGAAAAAGTTAACATAACAGTTAATGTTAAGGTTTCTGTATAACTTATGTAAAATGAAATGCATAGAACTAATATTTATATTTATCAATATTGTTCTAACATATACTTAATGAATGAAATTTCTTAATAAATGAAAACAACTTCTCATTACTCTTTATAAATATATTTTATGAGTACAAAATTTTAAATATTTATTAAAGAAAATGGTAGAAAATCATTTAAAAAAAATTATTATATAATTTTAAATGTTTCATGCTTTCATTTTCTATTTTAGATTTTTATTTAATATATACTTAATTTTTAAATTAATATATAATTTTAAATGTTACGTGCCTTCTTTGTTTTATGTTTTAACTTATTTTTCTTTTATATTTTTACTTAGGTTTATGTTTTAACTTTTTTCTTTTATATTTTTACTTAACATATTAATATTAAAAAAATCTTTAAATAAAGAAAATATATTTAAATATATAATTTGTTAACAAAATATTTTATAATTTTTTTCTTTTATATTTTACTTGATATATATATTGAAATGGTCACTCATATTTTACTATAAATATAGCATACTTTGTAAATATCAGAGCTTAAAGAGGTCATGAATATTTATAAATGAAGATCTCATTTCCCAAGACAAAGCTGAATTAAGGAAGGAAATCTAAAAGGTAAAAGAAGCCATGAAAGAAGGAAAATGGGCGATAATTAGAAATCCAAAATCTATTGTTAGGGATAGAGACCAGAAGGATAATAATAAATGGGAATTTGGGGCACTTGGGATCATTTTTTTGAACTGTCATGGCTTTCCATGATGCAAAGGTCCTATGATGAGTTGGATCCAATATTATTTGTCTAGTTCAAGCTTGGGCACATGAAGAGTCTAAGGTCCCTAACATAGAAGGATTTGTCTTTTGGTCGGCATGGAACAAAAAGCCCCACCGTAAGGGATAGGAGGCATAGCTTGTTATATTAGAAAAACATTTCTCCTCACATTCAACTTCATAAGATCAACCCTCTAAATCAATACATTTGGATAGAAGTTTTAGACACCAATGCTAAGAAGATGTATATAGAAATTTGTTATTTTGCACCTATTAATTCTACTTTTTATAAGAAACAATCTAGATAGCAATTGTCCCTATAATAATTTAGAACGTGATATTTATAATTTGAAAAATGAAGGTAATATCCTCCTGCTAGGAGACTTTAATGCCAGCACTGCAACTAAACAAGCTACTCTTTTAAGCACCGATTCCAACCATAATCCTTTATGGCTAGATGGGGACCTTGTTTTATCTAATAGCTACAAAAGAAGCTCTGAAGACCTAATTGAGAATTTGTTTGGTATTGAGTTAGTCAAGCTCTGCAGCTCTCAAGACCTAATAATTCACAATGGAGTAATGAAGTTGCCAAACTCCAACCAAATGACTTGTATTCATGGGCTAGGTAGTAGTGTCGTAGATTAGGTGATATCCGATATCCCCGTTTCCAACCAAATAACCACTTTTGACCTTGTAAATGACCATGAACCCGACTCTAATCATAAACCTTTAACCCTAACTCTAAACTTTTCCATGAACAAGAGTGCGATTGAACATAATTCTAATAATCAAAGACAATTATGCTTTGACAAAAGTAAATTTGACCTTTTCTTAAAGGATATAAATATTAAATTACATCTCCTAACTTATAAGGACAACATTGAAGAACTCTATCATAATTTTTT
>SNQJ01S0109701.1:29700-43815 GCA_010110895.2 Picea sitchensis
AAGACCTTCACCTGAAATCTAACACACTCGTACAAATGCATGGTAACAACATACATTCATAGCATACAATGGAACACTCACAGACATCCACATAACACAGAGTAATGCAGGAAAAACTGCTCTTTGTATTAAAATGGAAAATGCATGTTTTTACAATGGTGTTCTCGATCTCTCTCTGGCTCTTCTCTTACAACCATTACAACTAACTACAAAATGAGATACCATATCTCTTTTACCTGAGGGGGCTCTTCGAGCTCTTCCCTCCAACCTACCTACCCTATTCAATTGCATTGAATGGGTTGTCTAGTCCAGAATCGGATCTAGATCTCAGCCATACAAACATTAATGGCCTATCTTATCTACAGCCTGCACAAAGGCACGGCTCTACAACTCACCATCTTAGACATTAAATTACATTCAATTCAGGTTTAAATGAGGCTGCGCCTCTCTCTCCAATGCGCGATTTGAATTCGTTGGCGTGGCTGGCTGACGTGGAGAGATGCTCCTGCATCAAACTCCTCAGCTGTAAAATCATGAGCTTCCCCTCTCAGCTGTTGGAAATCCCCCCTGGATCCCAAATCTTCCTCTGGAGTTGTTCATCCGCTCCATCCTGTTGTTGTTGTTGCTTCTGCGTTGCTGTTGCTGCTGCTTCCTTCCTTCTTCTCAGCTGCTCCTTGCTGGCAGTTTCTACTGACCTCAACATCAACTCTCGGATCTCCTCGATCACTTCGTCCAGCTGCTCCAGTGGATGGCTCTATTCAGGCAGTCTCCCCAAATGCAAATTTTTTTGGCACATGGGCAGATTCTCAGGATCTCCCATGCCTTCTTCATCAGTCTTCAACTTTACCTATTGGATGTGCAGGCTCTGCACCTTCACCCTCTCTTCCAGGGCTTCAATCTGTTCCCACATATCAACAAAGCAAATGTTGCCTGCTTCTTCTCCTTTTCCTGCTGCAAACTCCCAGGTTGCAGTCTTTTCAGTCTCCTGGCTGAAAATACTGAGCCATTCCTCAGAATGCTCATCATCTTTTCCTTCTTCATCTACTTGGGCATCTTCCAAAGTCTGCTCTCATTCATCTTCTTTCCTGACAGTCACAACTGACTGTTCTGCTGCTGTTGCTGCACCATCTGCAACACAGACTTCCGCCTCCTCCTGGGCAAATGGTAGGAATACCTGAATTCCCCCAATCATTAGAAGGTCCCTCGGATCCTTCTCTTCTGTCAGTTGCATCTGCTGATTTAAATTCATTTCCGATCTCACCTGCTCTGTCAGCTCCTCGGGCTAATCAAAATTCACCTACTCATCCTTGCCCACCTGGAAATATGGGATGCTTCTGCTGCTCTCCTGGCAGATTATGAGATCAACTGATCCCATCTTCATCAGCAACCCTTGCTGAATTGAATTCACCCCTGAGTCCATGAGACTTTCAGATAGTCTCGAATGCTCATCTCTGCCCACCTGGCAATCTGAGATGCTTCCGTCGCCCTCCTGGAAGTCTTCGAGATCCCGTAGCGACCTCATATCATTGCCCAGCTGGCAATGTGAAATTCCTCGGCTATCCTCCTGACAGTCTCTGAGATCTCGCAGTGATCTCATCTCTTTTCCCACTTAGCAAACTGGAATTTCTTCTCTACCCTCCTAGCAGTTCTCGAGATCCTCAACTGATCACATTTCATCCTCCTCATCGTCGAGACCTCTCCCAGTATCTGGTTCACACACCTGAACCATTTCTTCTTCTGGTCCATTGAGGTTTTTAGCATACCTAAACCATCTTTTTAACAGCCTCCGCTGCCTTATGACCATCAGCTACTTGACTGGCCATTTCACTTTCAGTTTCTTCATGGGCCATTCATATACCCATCTTGGCTTCTTATCCTGCCGCATCCGCAGTTCGAGCTTTTCCATTTCTTTCTTCATATCAGCGAGCTCTTCATTTATCTCTTTTTGGCTCCATAGCTCTGAGTTTTTCCTTCCAGCATACCTATGCCTTCAGTAGCCATGTTGATGTCCATGTTTGCCCTCCTGGAAAATCTGCTGCTGTCACTCTGCATCCCGAGTGTTTCCAGCCTCATCCTCCTATAGTCTCCCTGACTATCTTCTTGATTGTTGCTTGCCCGCGAACAATCCTTACAGAGTCTCCAACTCTCTGTCTTTCTTTACCTTCTCGCTTCACCTGAAATATACAGATGAAATCAAGCTCTGATACCACTTGATGTGTGTATCAGAGTGCTCTTTACCTCTTCCTTCCTGAGATATATAGACAAGAATCGGGCTCTGATACCACTTGATGTGTGTATCAGAGTGCTTTCCTCTTATGCCTCCCTTGCCTGAAATATACAGACAAGAATCAATCTCTGATACCACTTGATGCAGTAAGAAATTCGTGAACCACCTCTATCGCGCTCTCCTGCTCACAGGATTGTTCAATTCCTCATGCGAGCTGAACTAGCTCTTCGGATTCCCTGCTGGAATCTCAGTTGAAATCCGATCCAAAGGTCCTTTCTTCACCCTGTCACGACCTCTACACATGCCTATGACTTTTTCCCGACTCAGTTTCGGGTTTCGTGGTTTCCTCTTTCCCGATGTCAAGAGTTCCTGTTCCCACAATCTCTCGAACTCCGATTAGCTCCTTTTGGCCTTAGCCCCTCCTAGCTAGACTCTCTAGTCCATGTGACCGCTATCTCATAAGACCGTGGCCTTATATTCCTTTTGTCGGGGTTTTGGGCTTCAAAATCCCAATGTGCTACAACTCCCGTTAGCCCTCCAGGCTAAGCTCTTGGCCCACGTTACCTTCCCCCTATATGACCGCAATCATACAACCTCATCGGGGTTTCAGACTTTCCGATGCCAAAATGCATATGTCCTCAGGACTTACGATTCCTCGAATCCCGACGCGCTCTTTCTGTGTTAGCCCTCCTAGCTAGGCTCCTAGCCCATATGACCGTTATCCCCGTGAACGCAGTCTTGGCTCTCGTCGGGGTTTCGAGCTTTCCAATGCCAAAATGCATTAGCTCACGGGATTCCCGATCCTCCAAATCCCGATAGGCTGACAGCTGGCCCCCCACACAACGGAGCTTTCTTCCTTCTTTGATATGCTGACAGCTGGCCCCCACGATGGCTCCTTCCTTGTCGGGTTTTCAAGCTTCGCAATTCCAAAATGGCCAAATTTCTTGTCACTAGGATCTCCGATATCTCGATGACCACAACGCCGATAGACGTCCTCCTATCGAGTACTTTTCCCGATGGCTTTGATTGCTGCCACGCGTCCCTTCCAGATGGACGGTCCTGATTAACTCTCGGGGTTTCGAGACTTTTGATGTCCCAACTCTTTCGACCTCGAGAACTCCGATTTTCCGAACGCCGATATCCCGATAACTCTCTCGACACGTGTCCTCTCTCAGATGGACGACCCAGATTCGTGTTGGGGTTTACAAAGTGGACTTACCCGATCTCCTGTCCACGGGAATGTCGATATACCGACTACTGACGCCTCGATCTTCGCAACGTGTCTCCACAAACAAACGGTCCAGATCGCTCCCGGGACTTTTACTATGGAAATCCCCAATCTCCTGTCCTCGAGATTCCCGATATGCCGATGGTTGAAGTCTCGATGGTAAACCTCGTGCAGCTCATGTCCGATTCGACGGCTGACAGGTATCTGTTCAAGATCTGACGGTTCAGATCCGTCCTTCTTCTGCGCTTACTCCAAAGGCTAAACTCTGCGCGCCTTCACCCGATCCAACGGCTGACGGGTAATTGAGTGAGATCCGACGATTGACGATCTCCTCCTCTGTGTGCTTCTTCTGCTCCTTCCTGGATGTAGAAATCAACGGTCCAGATCTCTTTTCTCCGCCGACCCGACGGCTGCTGTGCTCCTCCTGAGATTTTGTGCACTTTCTTCTTCTCGGACTTGGAATAATTTCAAAAGCCAAAGGCCTCAACCTTTGCTCCCTTTCTCCTCTACAAACTCCTCAAAGGATTCTCCAACTCCTACCCTCTGCAGGGTATTCACATGCGCACAAACAGTGCTATCCGTCCTGAGATTTCCTGTGGCTTCGACCTCCCAAGAAACTCATTTCTTCTTTCCTTTTCTCCTTCAGATGGAGAATGCTTGGATGCCCTCCTAGCTATCCTTCACTCCAACAACGTCTTTTTGAGTGCTTCTGGGTATTCAGTAACCCCGCGAAGATCCCTTAGTGGATTCTTCCTCTAAATTCTAGAACTCAAAGATTCCTCTTCTTCCTGTGCCTATCTACACATTGACTCAAATGCCCACCTGGCAGAGTATCTTCTCCCAGAACGTTCAACGGTTCTGTCCTCCTATGCACCTATGCACCCGCTCAATGCCCACCTGGCAGATCTCTCAGAATCCTCAGTGATTCTGGTCCTTCTTCCTGAACTCACAGCAAAGTTCTTCCCCTGTGCACTCCTTACACCTGCTCAATGCCCACCTGGCAGAGCTCTCAGAATCCTCAGTGATTCTGTTTCTTCTTTCTGAACTCACAGCAGAGTCCCTTCAAATGCACCACTGTGCATATGCTCAATGACCACTTAGAAGAGCTTCACAGAACTCCTCAGAGATTTTGTCTGCAACTATGTCTCTCCTACATAGCCTTGCCTCCAAGGTGTTCAGCAACCTTGAGGTGTTCACTGAGTTGTTGACTCCAGTTCTTGTGCCGCAGCACGTCTTTGTCTGAACCCGCAGTGTTCAGAAATGCATCCTCTGTGCACGGCTATCAGAACTGGCAGTGTTCTGTCACACCCTCCTGGTGTGAAGCCTCAAAGACCTTCACCTAAAATCTAACACACTCCTGCAAATGCATGGTAACAACATACATTCATAGCATACAATGGAACACTCACAGACATCCACATAACACAGAGTAATGCAGGAAAAACTGCTCTTTGTATTAAAATGGAAAATGTTTGTTTTTACAATGGTGTTCTCGAGCTCTCTCTAGCTCTTCTCTTACAACCATTACAACTAACTACAAAATGAGATACCAGATCTCTTTTACCTGAGGGGGCTCTTCGAGCTCTTCCCTCCAACCTACCTACCCTATTCAATTGCATTGAATGGGTTGTCTAGTCCAGAATCGGATCTAGATCTCAGCCATACAAACATTAATGGCCTATCTTATCTACAACTTGCACAAAGGCACGGCTCTACAGCTCACAAGCTTAGACATTAAATTACATTCAATTCAGGTTTAAATGAGGTTGCGCCTCTCTCTTCAATGCGTGATTTGAATTCGCTGGCGTGGTTGGCTGGCTGGCTGGCTGACGTGGAGAGATGCTCCTGCATCAGAAGTGGTGGCTCATTGGGCCACCCCCTTCCACTCTTGCACTGAAATAGGAGCATGCAGGCTCATTATCACAGAGACGACAGTGAGCCAACTAGTTGGTGCCGCAGAAGCAGGCACCACAATGACTTAAGAAGGATGCGATGGTTGCGAAGTTGTGAAGAGAAACAAATGACTTTGATGTTGAGGTGAGTTCTTATGAAATTGGTGTAATGATCATATTAACTATCTGATTTGCTGAGGCAGAAGGGGATCCAGCGCACATCGATAATAAAGGCAGTCGAAGTAATGGTGCAACAATGAAACACAGAGAAAAATATGGGGTCATGATGGACGTAGTTGGTGATCAAAACAGACGAAGAATGTTGGGGTTGTCGGGATGACAACGACTTTGAGTGGGGGAGGATGTAAGGATTAGGGTGTTCATCCCAAGTGTACGCCCCTCCACTGTAGGGAAAGAAAAATGATTTGGGAAATATAGAGCACTTGGTTCTATTCAAGGATATGGAGGTCTTCTTATATGAAAAAATCGGGGTTCCTCGAGTGTGTGTCATTCCAATGAACAACTTCACCGAAGTTTTCTCGACAAAAATGGAATTGTAAGGTGGGTGATCCACCAAAGCATTGGGCACCCCACCGAAGAGACAGGTCGACTAGGGGACAAAGGGCCCACCTGAGTGAGTTGGATGACTCACCCAAGGGACACATTCCCCCTTAGGCACAATTCGGCCCAAAAATAAAGTAGAAAAACAACCAAATGGATGCGTCGATTCCAAGGCAAGGCTGCACAACATGTTAGGATGGGTGCTTATAAGTGCACAATGGAGAATAACATTAAGAGGAAATGAGAGGAAAGAAGCAAGAGACCAAGTGATTTGAAATTTGGTCAAGTGTGTGGATTATAGGTCGCTCCAATATGAGGCAAAGGAAGTAGAATTTCGGAAGATGAAGCATGACAGAGAGAGTTTTCATTCAAACTTCTGACTAAGGAAACGAAGGAAAGAGCGCATAAGCTAACTCACTGAAGAAGAGTCTTTGGGTTTTCACACAGTTTCTTTGTGTAAACTTAGCAAAATCTCCCTTTGTATACTTTCTTTGTGTGGGGCACGAGCTAGGCTCGACACACTGTTGTTTTGTATTAAGAATTTGGGTGTTAGGCCGATTTGGCCACCCACTTGCACTTTTCATTGTTACTGTGTATGCATGTTCTTTACTTGTTATATTGGATAAGTATAGGAAACACACATAACAAATAAGTAATAAATGAAACAAAGAAGTAAGGCATAGTCCAGGCCAAGTAAATCGGTGTGGCCTTGTCGTTGAGTTGAAAAGCATCAGTCCCACAGAGTGCTGTGAATGTTTGATGATTCTTCCATCCAACCAAGGGTTCCCCAACGTCTTGACATACTGGCTCTAGTGTATCATTCCTTATCCTATTGTGTTACTTTTGTAAATCGTTAAATCATATCCCAAGTTGTTCTTAAGGGGAGATGTTAGCATATTTAGACACTTAAGATTTAATTAAGATTGGCTTTTTCTCATGTGTCTTTAGGTATAGTGTGTTTCTTTAATGTGGTTTTGTAATTATCTAATATGACAATGACGATTATTTTCTAGACATAAAGCGACCCACGCGTCATTTTCTCCTCGATACTAATGGCACTTGTTCCATGTCTCGACAAAGAATTGATCTAGGATCTCTATTTAAAGAGCATTTAGGGTCATTTATTAATGATTGATAGTAAGAGATTCACATGTAAATTATTTTCCTTTTGCATTAATATATTGCTTCAAGTGACCGTGTTTGTTAGAGTCATAGATTGTTTCCCTCTTCAAGGGTTTTAACCACATAATACACCAGTGTATTGATCTTTTATCTCTTTGTGTGAGTGGTTGCTTTAAGGTGTTCAACCTGTGTGGATATAACATGTTTGTCAATCATTTTGATGTTTACTTATTGAAGATCGTTGAATTACAGTGTCTTATACTTATGTTCATTGTATCAAAAAATTGTGTTGATTTTGTTATGTTTATGTGGTCATTTACTTATAGATATATTCATATTATTACAAATTTGTTTAGAACATGTTTTACTTCTATTCATTGATTTATCTTTATATACAAGCAATGCCACATATCTAGTATTACCTACAACCACTAGAGTTAGGAATATAGTATATAATAGATATGTTTGTTTTACATACAAGCATAGGCAACAAAACAATATTGCATATTAATACATTCATATAAGAGTGGAGAAAAAAAAGACCATTTTATTTGCTATATTAATATAATTTAGTACATATATTTAAATTTCAACTAAAATAATCTATATTTTTATGTAGAAAGTAAAAAATATAAGTTTTTTAAATAAAACATTTTTATTTACTATATTAATATTCTAAATATAAATCAAAAGTTCCATTGTCTTATATAATATATAGAATCCATACTACATAAATGAGTTAATAATCTAATCAATTTAGTTTTTTTAAGTTTTAATGGTAAATAAAACATTTATTTTGATTTTTAAAATTTTAATATAATTAAACATATTTTAGTTAATTTAATTAGTTTAATCTAATCAATTTATATTTTTTTAGTTTTATTATTAAGGAAAACATTTATTTTGATTTTCAAAATATTAATATAATTAAATATATTTTATTTAATTAGTTTATTTTTTAAAAGATTAATTATTTTTTGAAATTTAAAAATTTAAAATTTTCTTTAAAAATGTGATTACTAGTTTGTATTATACTTTTAATTAGATTCTCTACATTAATATTAATAGAAAAAATATTCCTACTTTCTGTGTGTATTAAAGTTACTATTATTTATAGAGGCAACGAAACCTCTTGTTTATAATTCAATGTTCTCAACCACTCAAGCTAATCCATACATACTTAAAATTATTTATATAGAATACTTCATAAATTGTTTCAACAATATATTCATCAAGAAAGTTTTACCTATTGGTGAGTACCAATATAAATACAAGGATAGTTGATGTAGAGGCAACGAGACCTCTTGTTTATAATTCATTGTTCTCAACCACTCAAGCTAACCCATACATACTTAAAATTATTTATATAGAATACTTCATAAATTGTTTCAACAATATATTCATCAAAAAGATTTTATCTATTAGTGGGTACCAATATAAATATAAAGATAGTTGATGTATTGATTTGCATACAATAATACAAGGATAGTTGATGTATTGATTTGCATACAATAAAAGAAAGAAGTAAAAGATTTTGATGACATTTGACTATTTATTATTTTGATTATATTTCACTATTTATTTATTTATATTATATGTTAAATTATTTATGTTTAATAAAGAGTATAGAGTTGATGATATTAACTTCAACTTTAGATCAATAATAATGATCTCAATAAAATAAAAATAAGAGGTGAAATTTTTTAATTAAAATAGAATATTAATATTTCAAAAAGTTTAATTAATATATTGTTTCAAGAATATATTCATCAAGCAAGTTTTACCTATTGGTGGGTACCAATATAAATACAAGAATAGTTGATGTATTGATTTGCATACAATGATAGTTAATGGATAATTGATATATTGATTTGCATACAATAATATAAGGATAGTTGATGTATTGATTTGTATACAATAAGAGAAAGAACTAAAAGATTTTGATGACATTTGACTATTTATTATTTTGATTACATTTCATTATTTATTTATTTATATTATATGCTAAATTATTTATGCTTAGTAAAAAAGAGTGTAAAGTTGATGATATTAACTTCAACTTTAAATCAATATTGATCTCAATAGAATAAGAGGTAATTTTTTTTAGTTAAAATAAAATATTAATATTTCAAAAAGTTTAATTAATATAAAATTATGAACAAAATGTGAAATTTATAATCAACACCCTATTAAAAAAAAGTACTTTATTGATAGATATAATAATAACAATAATTTATTTAATTTATTGATAGATATAATAATAACAATAATTTATTTAATTTATTGATAGATATAATAATAACAATAATTTATTTAATTTATTGATAATATAGTAATAACAATAATTTATTTGTAAGGTATCTCCAAACAGACACTCTAAATTGATATATGAAATACACCAAATTTAAAAGATTCGTATCCATTAAAAAAAAAAAAAAAATCAATTAAAAAAAACTCTATGCCTTGTACACACGATTTTTTAATGTAAAAGGACATATGCGGCGTCTATCATCATATACAAACCGAACCTCTCTCACTATAAAACACAAACCAGATGAAATGATGGGGATGTTGCAAAGCCGGAAGGAATGCTTTGTACAATATGCAATGAACACCTAGTAGAAAATTAATTACAAAATTAATACTCGATTAGGTTTTGGAATATAGGTCGGTCGGTCGTCAAACAACACTTTGTTAACTAGTTAAAATTTTTTGATGTTTTGATGTGGGAGTAATGTTAGAAGAATTTTCTGCATAACTCTGTGTGTGGATTTGAAATTGATATAAAAGTATTTATATACTTTTATTTTGTAGAAATTATTTAAAACTGGGTAGGGATCTTATAATAAGTTACACTTGAAAATTTTAATCATGAAAATGAGGATTTTTTATCATTATGAAGGAACTATGGGAGCTGCCATAGTGCGTGAGACGTGGCAGTCCCGTGCTTCTCCTGGCCACTTAACTCCTGTGCTGATGACACCTCATCGAGGTGAAAACCAAGTGTATTGATTTTTTATTTAAATGATAGAAAATAATTTTGATATTTGTGAAGACGTGAAGATAAGAACTTTGAAAAATAAATTGACTAAATAAGATAATTTTTTTGTCTGGGAGAATATAAAAGAATTCAGGAAAGTGGTGAAAGATACTTTTTGAAAATAAAACTAGCATAGTCATAAATTTGTGGTTGGTGAATGTAGAAAGGTGTAATTTTAGATTTAAAATGGTGCGTTATAGTAAATGTTTTATTTAATGAAACTCTAATCACTCATATGTGACAATCAGCGAGCCATTATAGTAAATTTTAAATATGATTAAGTAAAAGTAAAATAATAATCATGTAAACTGATGTCTTTATAATAGTGAGGAAGTTAGTGGTTGAAATCACAACCATTGATTTATTGGGACTACTAAGAATATTCTATCAATATTTAATCTTGTCCATACAAAACTGATTAAGCACTAAAAACCTATTAAATGTGCCCATGGTCAATAAGTGTATGCCCATCAATATTTAATCTTGTCCATACAAAACTGATTAAGCACTAAAAACCTATTAAATATGCCCATAGTCAATAAGTATACACCCTTAGACATAACAATAATAACGAAAAAATCATTTTATATTTTCGAAAAAACGTGGCCATTAGGCATGGACTGAAACTGCGTCTGTAGAGCGCGAATCTCTGCGGAAATCCCATGTGCTTCTGTACACCACGAATCTCTGCGGAAGTCTCCGTGTGGTGATACATGAAATTGGTATTTGTATTTATCTATCTTCCTTATTGGATTGCTGTACCATAACGAGATTTATGACTCTCTCCATATGTTCTGCCTTCATTTCATATAATAAACAAAGAGTTATTTTATATTTTATACCTTAGATTTATGGGGAATCTTATCTTCAACTATTTCACGATTACTGATTATCAATTGCATTATATTACTGATATTAGGTAACAACAACATTGAATGAGGCCAAACAATATAACTGTTACGAAATTTATGATATAACTGTTACGAAATTTGTCAAATAGGAAATTTTATCTTTAAATTTAAATTTAAATGTTAAGTATTAACAAATTTAAATTTAAATTTTAAGTATTAACAAATTTATATTTAAATGTTAAGTATTAACAAATTTATTTAAATTTTAAGTATTAACAAATTTATTTAAATGTTAAGTATTAACAAATTTAAATTTAAATCTTAAGTATTAACAAATTTATGAAGCCAAAGAATACTTAAACTTATTAAGTTATAACCACAACACTCATCCACACAACAATCATACATACAAATTAACTATTCAAAATACATATCCATATAAAATACCCTAAATACATTTACATATGCTCTGATTTATATCCTAAAATCCTATTTCAAACGAGGAAACAAAGAAATCAATATAGAATAGAATACATGCATCAAAAGTCTATCAGTCCCATCTGTATTTCCTGAACAAACTTCTCCATGTTATTGTAAGAAGATCCTCCTTTTTCCACTGCTTTCATCGACTCGTCTCTCAACTCACCAATTCTCTTCCTCATTCGTCTCCCTTCCTCCCCACTCATCAATCTCCTTACCATGTCTTCCACATCTTCTCTCCTCACAACTCCATTCATTGCGATTCCAATATTCCACACTCCGCTAACGAATCTCCTGTTAGTCGGTTGCTCCGCAAGGAAGGGCCACGATATCATGGGTACACCAGCACAGATACTCTCCAGCGTAGAGTTCCATCCGCTATGAGTCAGAAAGCCTCCCACTGAAGGATGTGAGAGAACTTTCATCTGAGGCGCCCATTTCACCNTCAATTAAAAAAAAACCTCTATGCCTTGTACACGCGATTTTTAATGTAAAAGGATATATGCGGCGTCTATCATCATATACAAACCGAACCTCTCTCACTATACAACACAGACCAGATGAAATGATGGGGATGTTGCAAAGCCGGAAGGAATGCTTTGTACAATATGCAATGAACACCGAGTAGAAAATTAATGACAAAATTAATTCTCGGGCGGAGCGGCGGTATACAATTATCGATTAGGTTTTGGAATATAGGTCGGTCGGTCGTCAAACAACACTTTGTTAACTAGTTAAAAAAATTTTGATGTTTTGATGTGGAAGTAATGTTAGAAGAATTTTCTGCATAACTCTGTGTGTGGATTTGAAATTGATATAAGAGTATTTATATACTTTTCTTTTGTAGAAATTATTTAAAATTGAGTAGGGATCTTATTATAAGTTACACTTGAAAATTTTAATCATGAAAATGAGGATTTTTTATCATTATGAAGGAACTATGGGAGCTGCCATAGTGCGTGAGACGTGGCAGTCCCGTGCTTCTCCTGGCCACTTAACTCCTGTGCTGATGACACCTCATCGAGGTGAAAACCAAGTGTATTGATTTTTTATTTAAATGATAGAAAATAATTTTGATATTTGTGAAGACGTGAAGATAAGAACTTTGAAAAATAAATTGACTAAATAAGATAATATTTTTGTCTGGAAGAATATAAAAGAATTCAGGAAAGTGGTGAAAGATACTTTTTGAAAATAAAACTAGCATAGCTTTAAATTCGTGGTTGGGGAATGTCGAAAAGTGTAATTCTAGATTTAAAATGGTGCGTTATAGTAAACTTGTTAAGTATAATTTTAAAATGGTAAGTTACAGTAAATGTTTTATTTAATGAAACTCTAATCACTCATATGTGACAATCAACTAGTCATCATAGTAAATTTTAAATATGATTAAGTAAAAGTAAAAAAATAAGCATGTAAATGTCTTTATAATAGTGAGGAAGTTAGTGGTTGAAATCACAACCATTGATTTATTGGGACTACTAAGAATATTTCATCAATATTTAATCTTGTCCATACAAAACTGATTAAGCACTAAAAACCTATTAAATGTGTCCATGGTCAATAAGTGTACGCTCATCAATATTTAATCTTGTCCATACAAAACAACACTAAAAACCTATTAAATGTACCCATAATCAATAAAATGTACCCATAGTCAATAAGTGTAGGCCGTTCAATATAAAATGATAACGAAGAAATCATTTTATGTTTTAAAAAAACGTGGCCATTAGGCATGCGCTGAAACTGCGTCTGTAGAGCGCGAATCTCTGCGGAAATCCCATGTGCTTCTGTACACCACGAATCTCTGCGGAAGTCTCCTTGTGGTGATACATGAAATTGGTATTTGTATTTATCTATCTTCCTTATTGGATTGCTGTACCATAACGAGATTTATGACTCTCTCCATATGTTCTGCCTTCAGTTCATATAATAAACAAAGAGTTATTTTATATTTTATACCTTAGATTTATGGGGAATCTTATTTTCAACTATTTCACCATTACTGATTATCAATTACATTATATTACTGATATTAGGTAACAACAACATTGAATATAACTGTTACGAAATTTATGATATAACTGTTACGAAATTTGTCAAATAGGAAATTTTATAAATGTTAAGTATTAACAAATTTATGAAGCCAAACAATACTTAAACTTATTAAGTTATAACCACAACACTCATCCACACAACAATCATCCATACAAATTAACTATCCAAAATACATATCCATATAAAATACCCTAAATACATATGCTCTGATTTATATCCTAAAATCCTATTTCAAACGAGGAAACAAAGAAATCCATATAGAATACATGCATCAAAAGTCTATCAGTCCCATCTGTATTTCCTGAACAAACTTCTCCATGTTATTGTAAGAAGATCCTCCTTTTTCCACTGCTTTCATCGACTCGTCTCTCAACTCACCAATTCTCTTCCTCATTCGTCTCCCTTCCTCCCCACTCATCAATCTCCTTACCATGTCTTCCACATCTTCTCTCCTCACAACTTCATTCATTGCGATTCCAATATTCCACACTCCGCTAACGAATCTCCTGTTAATCGGTTGCTCCGCAAGGAAGGGCCACGATATCATGGGTACACCAGCACAGATACTCTCCAGCGTAGAGTTCCATCCGCTATGAGTCAGAAAGCCTCCCACTGAAGGATGTGAGAGAACTTTCATCTGAGGCGCCCATTTCACC
>SNQJ01S0109702.1:9788-29157 GCA_010110895.2 Picea sitchensis
GAAGTGGATTCATACAAATATCTTGGAATTGATATTCACCACAAGCTTAATTGGAAATATAGCATTGAGAAAAGGATTATTGGGGGATGGAAAATTTATTATGGGCTTGAAAACAATTGTAAATCAATTGATCTTTGGAGTTGGGATAAGAAGAAACTCCTCTTTGAGACTTTTTTTACACATATTATTCTTTATGGATGTGAAGTCTGTGGTTGTAGTATCTCTCGTGAATCTTGGAGAAAGATAGAGAAAATAAAAAATAATCTTATAGCCTATAATCTCAAAGTTAAAGGAAATACGCCCTATCCCATCCTCCTTTTAGAAACAAGCCTCGTCCCCATTGAGAAAATGGCTATGACTAGATACCTAATGTATAAGAACAAGTTAATTAACATGGAAGACACAAAGCTTTCTAAAATTGCTTCAAAATCAATTCATAACCACCATCAACTCAAGCGAGTATGAAATAAAGATGCCCGGTCTTGGCTAAACTATTGAGGAATTATGGAAGACACCATTTTTCATAATAAAGATACTATTAAAAAAAGCGTCAGATCAAAATTTAAGGAGAAAATGTGGTGTGATAAAGAGTTCGAGAAAAAAATAAAATTAAGGTATTATAAGGATGTAATCAACCCTAATATAGAAGATCAAAATTATCTATTTGTTTTACCAAGTGTAAAGAAAAAAATAAGCATTACTAAGACAAGATCAAATTCTCACAAGCTCCATAGTGAAACTGGGCATTGGTCAATTCCTAAAACAACATGGGATGAAAGAGTGTGTCACCTTTGTGACACTAAGAAGGTTGAAGATGAAAAACACCTTCTCTTAGATTGTCCAGCCTATACCCATATTAGATCTCATTTTCAAAATATTTGTCACACTACCAACCTTCCTAACCTCTTAAATCAACAAAAGTATGGTGATCTTGGAAAGCTTCTCTTAATTCTTTTCGAACACATAAATTCTAAAGAATCACAAGTAATCACTTACCCTCTTAAAGTCCAATAGACCAATTCGGTCTTAGTGGATGTTAATCATCATCATCAATAAATTTTATAAAATAACTTTATGGTATTTTAATCTATAGTTAAATTAATATTTCATTCATTTTTATGAACTTTTTAAATATTAACATTTAGAAATAGACATACCTAGTTTAGAATACACTTAAAGGTTAAGGACTATCAATCTTAATTAGAATACACTAACTATCAATCTTAATACATATTTTAACTAGTTCTAATTCATTTGAAAAAAATAAATTCATAGCTCGAGAAAAATGTGATTTTGGAAAGAAATGAGGTCTACCATTACCACGAAAACACTAATCCATATGAGGCAACAAAAAAATTGATAGCAATATCCTATTTTGAGGATAAATGACTAACTTCACTGAATGTACAGTTTATATAAGAGTATATATTGTATTTAGTAAAGTGATCAAATAAAAAAGTATTATTGAATGAACTAAAACATTAGGTGCATTACAAGATTGCAATATAAGTGTTTGAAGAAATACAATTTGTATATAAAGTGTTTGATGAAATTCTTGCAATGTTTATTATCAATGGTATATTGATTTATTGATGCTTTGGTTCATGATTTAGTTTAGGGGTATGGTATTGACAAAAAAAGGTGATGGTGATCATGTGGAGACCTTTCAAATACTAGTGAGGTTTTATGAGGGAAAAAACATCACATTGCAAGTTCTAGTGATAGTGTTTTTACATATGCACATATTTGTGGAAATACTGACATTTGTAAGGGATAAATGGATGAGATTATACTTCAAAGGAAATGGTCTAGATGGATGTAGGAATTAGATTATGAAAATACAACTCTTGGAAATAAATTTAGACCTTGGGGTCTAAACTCAAGACAAAAATAAATTTCATTAGCATTGGTGTATTCAATAGTCTAAGAAGGATAAAGTCTCACCTAAAACAAAAATGAATATCATAGAGATAGATGCACATAATAAGAAAATGGAATATGAAATGTCAAACATCAACCATACATTTATCATACATTCATATAAATATAAATAATCAAGAAAATTATAGAGGGGAACCATTACATAGTTCTTTCACGGGGTCTCCAATTAGTGAATGTGTTACATACTGCATGCATTTGTGGGACATTAAATAATACTTCTAATTTCACTAGATATTGATAAATACCTCCCAAAATTCTTTTGTTGAACCCCCTTCCTAGTACATCTTTCCATTAAAAAAGCCACATTTTTACTAGATATCCCTTATTTTTACCAAATAACTCTTTTTATATTCCCCAATATCTACAAACCCCCCCATACCTGGCATCCTCCCAAAATACCTACAATATATTAACTCTCCTTTTCACAATTTTAAAACCCCATTTATAAATGAACATAATAATATATTGGTTAACAAGGTGAATCCCCCATAATTCCTTTCTATTCAATCCATAAGATAGGTCCATACAATGATCCTTATATAACTCTATACAATTCTTAAGGTCTTTGAAGAATCAACTTTTATTCTTCCATAAAATCACTACAAACTAGGAATTACATATAAGACTCAACCAACCCTCATCTTTTCATTTATGTTTCTTTATATACATTCTAGAGTAGTTCAATTAGTTACAAAATGGTTACAAATTCATATAGCACAACCTTCTATCACATAGAAAAGCTAGAACACTAAATATAATTACAATCTTAGTCATTAGCATGCAAGTCAAAACATGACACTCAATACAAAACTATGTGACTAAACTAAAATTTGGTGTGTAAAGAAAAACTAGGCATGTAGAGCCTAGTTGCGTGTATATATTAAGAATAATAAAATATGGTGCATGCTATCCCCCAACCTAGGGGTGACTAAGGAGATGATGTCTTGAGGCCTGTAGGTCGAAGACATGGAGTGTGGAGAGCCACATGACCAACTGATCCCACATTGAGTAGGACGAGCCCCTCCTCTCCATAAACATCAATATTCAGTGTTAGAAGTATAGAAACACTCTCCACACTAACTTGGTCCAGAAAGGACAACAGGTCTTGCTTCATGAGGTAATGATCCAGGATCTTTTCATCGAAGTGACTTATAAATAATTGTATTAAATGAGCATAAATTAAATTGTAGCATTAAAGAAAGAAAAGCTCAATAATGAAGAGACAAAATAATCAAATCTGAACACAAAAACTTGATAACGTAGTTCATACCTGGTGGAATACATCTCTAGATCCCGCTCTCAAATGGGTAGGCATTTTTATTAACTCATCAAGATAATTTGGTAAAATACATAAGTATACCTCATTCTAGAATCAAGATGCAAAAGATTTGCTCAGTTCATAAAAAAAAACAACACCATTGAATTCATGGCGTCGAATTACCCAAAAATGACTGTCTCCACACTTCAATCCGACTCTGTCACTTCCAGGCCCAAGAGAAACTCTGTCTCGATTTTTGTGCCCTACAACCTACAATAAATACCAAGACTTCCTTATAATCCATGTCGATCGTACCCTCACGTGCCTCCTCCTTTAGCACTGGGCATATGCAATTTTTAAATAATAACGGTGGGCTTTGTAAACATTGAAGGTTGTTGGCCTAGTGGTTGGCATAACATTTGTTAAGGTGTAGATAAGGGGGGAGGTCCCGGGGTCGAGCCCACGGGCCTCCCCTTTTGGGTTGTTGGTTGTAACATATATATATTTATTTATTTATTTATTTATTTGGTGATTCCACCAGTATTAGTAGTGGTTATATATGATGGTTGGTTTCCAGATTTGGCTGGGTCCCACTGGATTTGGTGGACTCGCCAATCTTTTATTTTTTTTTGAAATTTCTCTCTCGGGTCGTCATTGGGCATTTTCCCACTACCACATGGCAACCAACCATTGAACCATGTCAAAAAATTGTACAATCATCTTCCATGTCAGTGTACGAATTTCCATGACATCGTACAGTCTTCCACGTGGTTGTACGGACTGCCACGTGGCACATTTTTATTGGTCCATTAAATGACCCGAAAAATACAAATATGAGTGACATGTGGCAACCTCTGGTGTTGCCACATCACCATGCTGACGTAAACATGACACATGTCACCTCCTGCATGTGCCAGATACACTATATGGATGTTGATGTCATGCGTATTGATGCTGACATCAATAGTACATATGTTGACTCATCCCCCTACTGACATAACTAGGTTGACCAAACTTTGACTGTGAATATCTTTCGATCTGTAACTCTGTTTGATGATCCTCTTGTTCCATTGGAAATATTGTGATTTTCTCTTCGCGATGATACCATTTTCCCTGAGTTTTGAGAAATTTGAATTTTTTCCCTTTCTTTGTCTTTTAAGGCCATTCTGAGCTTCTTGAGTTGCTTCTGCGAGTATTGAGTTGTCCTTAGTATTCTCTGGATCGTTTTTGGATCATGCCTTCCCAATGAGATCTTTTTGGACCACTAAAAGATTTCATCAATCAATAAATAAGTGAGGGAAGAGTTCCCTCACCTTGTCCTTCTCAATCCACTTTGCCTTGCTTGGATGTCTGCCCTTTAAGCCTACTCGAAGATATTCAACATCACCCCTGCGTGAAGTACTCATCCTTCTGTCTAGGATGATATATTCCTTTAACTCATCCAAGTACTCAGGAGAAAACTCATCAACTGAAGGTATTGAAACTTCCTCATCCTGATCCATTATCATGGGATGCTAAAAAAGTTTCAAGTTATCTACATTTACAACTGAGTAAATTGGCATATAAGGTGGAAGATCTAGACGAAAATCATTGGTACCACTTTTCTCCAAAAAAGTGAAAGGTCCATAACGAATGGGTTTGATTTTATTTCCTTCACCCTTCAATCTCTCCTTTCTGATGTGAAGCCATACCCGGTCTCCAACCTAGAACTGATGATCAACCCTGTGTTTTTCATGTCGATATTTACACTGTCCTTGAATTTTCTCCAATTGTTCCCTGACTGCTTGGTGTACCTGCTGGATCCTCTGGATGAACTTGTGGGCTCTATCTTCATTTGTTTCTTCATTTGAATCAACACCTCTCCCATACATCAAGTCCAAAGGAACTTTAGGTAGGTAACCAAAAAATGTCTCAAAAGGAGAACAATGAGTGGACGAATGTAAGACTCGATTGTAAGCATGTTGTACATAGGGTATCTGTTCATCCCATAACTTGGGATGCTTGTTGCAGTAGCCTCAAAGAAAAAGTACCATTGTTCGGTTTACAACCTCTATCTGTGGATGGAAAGCAACGATCCTCTTCAACTTGGTGTCCATCTATCTCCACAAGCTTGTTCAAAAATCCCCAAGGAATCGAGTATCTTGATCCAAGATAATGGATGCGGGTAACCCAAAGTGAACCCAAACATACTGAAAGAAGAGATTAGAATTCTGCTAAGCAATGTTCTTCTTTTTACATGAGATTAATATACACATCTTTTTGAACCTATCCACTACAACATACAAATAGTTATGACCCCCTTTTGACATTGGTAAACCCCCTACAAAATCCATGGAGATACTTTCCCATGGATGGGATGGAACAGGTASTGGTGAGTATAGCCCYAGTTTTCTATTAGTGGGCTTACAAGTAGAACACATCACACACCCCTTTACATATTCAGTTACAATTTCTTTCATTTGAGGCCAGTAACAAAACATYTGCAAATGAGCCATAGTTTTTCCTACCCCAAAATGATCAGACACAAGAGAAGTGTGAATTTCTCGTATTACATGGACTCGTTCACTTGTAGGAATACATAGCTTTCCAATATGGTAGAGTAGTTTTCYTTGCAGACAATAGTTCTCTACCTATGCAACATGGGTTAACTTCTCATATACTATTTTAAAATATTCATCAATGGCATATTGTTCCACATATCTATCATGAGATAAAGAAGTATTCTTCAAAATAATAGAAGTACCAATAGGAGGTGTAGAAAGCATATCAACTACCTTGTTACTTGTACCCTTTTTGTACTTGATTACCAAATGAAATTTTTGTAGGAAACCCATTCATCTATAATGTTGAGATTGTTGCAGTTTGGTTTGTGCTTGGAGATACTGTAAGGGTTGGTGATCCGTATGTATGATTTTCTCCTTCCCTAACAAGTAGTTCTTTCCTTTTTTTACACTTTTGACTACAACTCTTTATCATATGTATAAAAGTTAACAACAAATTGGTTAAAAGTTCTAGAGTGGTAATAGATATGCTTACGATATTGCATCAATACTGCACCCATGGTGTATCCACTGGAATTTGTCTCTATATCAAAGGGATGTTGAAGATTCAACAGTGCTAATACTAGTGCGATATTGATCTTTTCCTTCAAAGTGTCGAAAGCATTTTGTTTCTTTACTCCCCATTGAAAAGTGTTCTTCACACTGGTTAAGGCATGCAAAGGAGCTTCTATAAAGGAGAAGTTTGAAATGAACCTCCTCCAATATTGGATTGCACCTAAGAAGCTCCATATCTTGGTTACACTTTTGGGCTCATGCCAATTTACAATTACATCAATCTTGGAAGGATCAATTTTTAATTGTCCTCCTCCTACAATATGACCTAAGTACACAAGTGCAGTCTTATAAAATTCACATTTGGACAATTTTACATACAACTTTTCCCTTTGCAAAGCATCCAATACTTTATTTACATGCCTCACATGTTCATCCCAAGTCCCTATAAAAATAAGAATATTTTCTAAATATACAATCACAAAATCATCTAGAAAAGGCATGATTACATCATTCATCACATGCATGAAAGTTTCCGGAGCATTACAAATCCCAAACAACATAACTAACCACTCAAAAAATCCATGTTTGTTTTTAAAGAAAATCTTCCATGCATCCTTTTCTGCAACCCTGATATGATGGTATCCACTACGCAAATCCAACTAAGTCAAATAAACAACATTCTTTAATTGATCAAGTAAGTCATCTATACGAGGAAGAGGGTATCGATTTTTCATTGTGATTTTATTTAAGGCCCGGTAATCGACACACATTTGCCATGTGCCATCTTTCTTTTGCACTATCATGATTAGAGAACCACAAGGAGATGAGTTGGGCATGATGACCCCTTGATCCAATAATCCTTGTACCTTCTTCTTGATCTCTGTCATCTCTACAACTGACATCTTGTACATGCCCACATTAGGAAGAGGAGAATCCTTCTGAATATGTATCTCATGTTGGATTTCCCTCTTAGGAGGTAATCCATTTGGTTCCTAGAAAATATCATCATACTTAGAAACAATATCAATTAATTCTTTCTTATGAGAAGGATCACATCCTTGGAAAGCGTCGGATGTTCCAACATCTTTGTCTCTTACGACCATGAGTACATATCTCTTATTAGTCTTTATGAGTCTCTTCATTTGACCTGCACTAACAAGTGTTGTGTTTACCCTCACTCTATGAGTTCTAAAAATATATTCCACTCCCCCTTTAGTAAGGTGGTATTTGTTCTCATGATGAAAGAAGATTGATTTTCTATCATAAAAATAAGTACTCCTCAACACTATGCCACATATATCAAGTGATACAACATCCAAATCCACTTCATCAATCAACTTTGAAGCAATAGCAAATATGACCCTACATTGTTTGGTGACATTAAGTTTTTCTTTATCACATACCCAACCAAAAGGATATGGCTTTGGATGTGGTTTCGTTTCAAGACCTATCTTTTTGACAAATGCTTCAGATATCAAGTTTACTTGGGAACCCATATCAAATAATGTATCTATCTTAGTGTGTTTAGATAAAAATATTATATGAAATAATTCATTCCTCTTTTGTTCATCATCATGAGATTCATTATTGGAATTTGAACTAGCATGAAGGGAATCTTTACCTTGTACTCCAACTGCTGTGATCTTTCTTTCGTCTCCTGAATCAGAACCAAGATCCTGTGGCACTGTAGCAATGGTTTTTGTCTTCCCCTTTACACCGAACTATTTCGGTCTCTTCTCTCGATGTATTTTCCAACAATGTTCATCATCTTGATCATTTTTCTTGCAATGAGTACAAGATGGATTTCTTTCTTCTCTCTTTACTGTGGCAGTCTTCTTGTCCTTCCTTTTAAACTTATTACATGGCTTATGTGGGAGATTGGAAGGTTTCTTTGTGGGATCTTCTTGAACATGTTTTCCCCTATTCTCAAGGTGAGTGGCTTGCACACAAACTTCGTCAAGACTGGTGGGGTTAAAAAAGAGAAAAGTATGACAAATATAACTGTGAAGTGCACCAATATACTTCATTAAAGTTTCATAAGAATCCAAAGGAATGTTTAATGCAAGAGATTTCTTCCTAAATTCTTCTGTGAAACTTTGTACAGTTTGAACTTTACTTTGTCTTAAAGTTTTCCATGCCATCATTGCTTTATGTAAATAACCCAATGGATAAAATTGCTTCCTTATCGTTGATTTAAATTCCAACCATGAGGAAAGAAGATTACCACACTTACTTATGTCCTGAAGTTTTCTCTCCCACCATACGAGAGCGGTGCCTTCCAACTGAAGAGAAACCAATTGCACTTTGACTTCCTCTTCATCAATATGTTGAACATGACAATATACTTCAATCTGTCAGATCCAATTATCTATCTTTTTAGGATTAGCATCTCTGTTAAACATAGGTAAAGAAAATTTTACATCAATATTTAGTAATGGTTTTTTAAAAGAGGCTTTATGGATAGAATGATGAGAATGATGAGAATGCTCAAAGGAAGAAGAACTATAACTTGATGGTGAAGATGGAGGCTCAGGAGGGTCTCCTCCAACCCTTTGATTTACCGAAGCATCATCATCATATTGTTCTTCCCTTTTATTCCCTTTCTTCTTCATCCTCTTCTCGTAGTCTCCATGCATTCGTTCGACCATTTCTGACATGCGATAAAATACCATATGGAAGTTTTTCTCTTGTTCATCACTCTTGTCCTCTTTTGCCATTTTCTTCCTTTGGGATTGAAAGTCTTAATAGTTCCTTCACCTTGCTTATGCTTGGACCTTGTAAGCATTCACACTCAACAATTAAAGTCAAATACGAATGCTCTGATACCAACATGATATGATATCTTTTAATCGAAGTGGCTTATAAAGAATTGTATTAAATGAGCATAAATTAAAGTGCACCATTAAAGAAGGAAAAACTCAATAATGAAGAGACATAAGCATCAAATATGAACACAAAAACTTGATCACAGAGTTCATCCCTGGTGGAGTACGTCTTTGGGTCCTGCTCTCAAATGGGTAGGCCTTTTTATTAACTCAACAAAAGAATTTGGCAAAAACCATCAGTATACCTAATTCTGGAATCAAGCTGCAGAAGCTTTTCTCAGATCAGAAAAAAAACAACACCATTGAATTTGTGGCATAAAATTACCCAAAAATGATTGTTTCCACGCTTCAATCTGACTCTGGCACTCCCAGGCCCAAGAGAAACTCTGTCTCAGTTTTAGTGCCCTGCAACCTGCAATAAATGTCAAAACTTCAATGTAATATGTGTCGGTCGTACCCTCACGTGCCTCCTCCTTTAGCACTGGGTGGATGCAATTTTTAAATAATAAAGGAGTTCTTTGTAAACATCGGAGGTCGTTGGTCTAGTGGTTGGCGAAGCATTTGTTAAGGCGTGGATAAGGGGGGAGGTCCCAAGGTCGAACCCGTGAGCCTCCCCTTTTGGGATGTTGGTTGTAACACACACACACACACACACACACACACACACACATATATATATATATATTTGTATTTGGTGGTTCCACCAGACTTAGCAGTGGTTATATATGATGGTTGGTTGCCAAATTTGGCAGGGTCCCGCCAGATTTGGCAGACCCGCCAATCTTTTATTTTTTTGAAATTTCTCTCTCAGGCCGTCATTGGGCATTTTCCCACTGCCACGTGGCAGCCAACCATTGGGCCACGTCAACCAATTGTACAATCATGTAGCACATAAATGTACAACCTTCCATKTCATCTACCAAATCATCTTCCAYGTCACCATACAGTATGTCACGTGGTTGTACAGACTTCCACATGGCACATTTTTATTGGTCCACGAAATGACCCAAAAAAGCCAAATGTGAGGGACACGTGGCAACCTATGGTGGTGCCATGTCACCATGCTGATGTCAGCATGAAACATGTCACCTCCTGCATGTTCCATGTATTCTTTACATATGATGACATCATCCATACTGATGATGATGTCATCATTTTGGATGTTGACTCATCCCCCTGCCGAGTGGGCTAGGTTGACCAAACTTTGACCGTTGATTTATTCTGATCTGTAAATCTATTTGATGAGACGTTTGTGTCATTGGAAATCTTGCGACGTGATCTTCGCGATGATTCCATTTTCACTAAGTTATGGGAATTTTGAATTTTTTCCCTTTCTCTATCTACTAAGGCCATTTTGAGCTTCCTAAGTTTCTTTTGCGAGTACTGAGCTTGGATCAGGTAACAAGTTTTATCTCATGGTAAGTGTCACTTTAATAATCAAAGCATTTGAGCATGTTGAAAAGGGTCCTTTCTTTATTATAGAACGCTTGCTTGGAAATTATACTGTTCTCCTTATTTCACCATAGTGGTTGATTTACTTTTCCTAATAAGTGGGTCACCCTTGGGGAAAGGGTGCTATTGGGTTAGCTCCTTGAAGGGTCATCGGACCATTCCCGCACATACTTCCCATTTTCAACACCTCTTCGACTCTGTTTCCTTTTTTGGGCTCATTAACCCTAAGAAGGGCTTGTACCTAATTTCATGGGAAGTAGGGGCTAAAGGCCCAGAGGTGTTGTAGCTAGAAATATTTAAAATCCATAAAATTCCTTCTATATGATTTCCCTGAGTTCCTGAGAGAAATGAAATGCTTCTCCATAAAAATGAAGGACCTTTAAAAAAGAAAACGAATAATTAATAAATATCCCGCTTGATTGGGGAATTTATTTGTGGTGTCTTTTAATTTTCAGTGCATATGGAACTCAATGTGTTCCTAAATTCAAGTGGAATTGCAATGATCTTTAATTTACATTGCACATATTACTCAATGTTCAGACCATAATAAATGAAAGGAAAATAAAGGGATTGGAAAATTGTTGCATTGCAAATGAAGGACATAACACACCGTCCACAAAGACACCCATAGAAATGACAATATGAGCCATTGATATGTCAAGAACCCCATGCCCAAAAGTATTACCCCAATCCACCTCATATTCACTACATGGCCTAGAGAGGTTCTTCTTGGGAAACACTCCTTGACTTGGGGATTGGCCTACCCAATAGGGCACCATGACAACCCTCTCATATCTAAATTTGGAAAATTTTATAAGGTCTTTGAGCATTTGTTTAGTTTGAAGAGGGGGGATTTAATGAACATGTTTGGGTGGTTCTTTTATTAAAAGTGTCTTACTTTTTATGATACATGTGACTTGCGGACCCTTTGAAGGCATACTTTTTTTCTTTGCAGGACATTTCCTAGTGAAAGCGATTCATGGAGGGACTAAGCCACTTGGACCTCCATAGGGGGGCTTGAAATCCCATTGGTTGGATGTAGCACCCCACTCATTGGAGATCTTAGAAGATGAACATTGCACTTGGGAAGGTGACTTAGGCACTTGGAAGAGAATCCAAATGATGAATAAGGGATGACACCACCCTCTTTTGCCAAAACGTCTCTCTTGGGGGCCATGACATCACATTTTGATGAAACTTTTGACATGTTTGGCACATTTGTTGATGTTGTGGGCTTGAATCCCTACTCTATTTATTGATTTGGGGATGACATGGAACTCTTCTAGCATGATGTCCTAACCTTTGTAGGATTTTCTGTCACATGTTCCACCTTGGAGAGGAATTTAATGGGTTAACATCCCATCATTTTGTTATTTTTGGTCATTTTGTAGTCTATGTGGGTAAAAAAGAAAGATGTCTTGTTAATTAAGCATTGTAGCTTAGGTTTATACCTAAAATCATGGATTTAATTTTAAAGTGGAAAATCTTGAGCTTGTTTTTCCTCATATAAATATGAGGCAAGTCATTTTTCAAAAATCATAACTCATCACTTGGAAAATTACTCTTGGATTGAAATTTTTCCCTCTTTGGACAATTTGTTGTCTCTTTTCTCTTGTGAAAAAATGGATGGAATACTTGTCTATTGTTGGAATAAAGGCTAGTGACCTCTCTTAGATGCTTCTTCCTGGAAAATCATTGGAAAATATTTGATAAGTAAGGGTTTTGCATGCTATTTCTTGGATTGGGTAAGGAATTTATGCAATTTTGTGTTTTTCTTCTTAATTTCAAGATCATATTATCAAACCCTAGGAGGAGTATAAGGGCACACACCCTCGATCAAGGGAATTTATGCTATTGTGATTTAAAGGGATTAAGGATTTCTACAAGGAGTAATAGGTTTTACACCCTTGTAGAAATACCTTTCTAGGGTTTTTCATCTCTAGGGTGTAAGAGGGTTTACACCCCTAGAGGATTATCAAACCCTAGTTAAAATTGCATTTCTAAGTTAGACGATTTGGAGGTTTTGTGTCTTATTTTCCTTTATAAGGGTTTAATTCTCAAAGAATCATTTTATTCTCTCTGTTTTGCTAGGTTGTTGTCTAAGAAGAGACTCCATTAACCCAATAGATAAGGAACAAATTGCATTGGAGATTGAATATTGTTGCATTGGTAAATGTGAAATTTAAGAGATTGAATTGTTCAAGGTTGGATTTAAATTTTATATGATATTGGCTCTCTTGCTATCCAAGGGAGTCTTGATTGCATAAGTTATTGTGTTGTTGTAATAAACATTAAGATACAATCATTAGGGTTGCACAAAACTTACTCTCTCATACTCTTTTCCACCTTTCTACTACTGAAAATTACTTGTAAGCTGTGATAATTGTTCTATTGATGATAAGATATTGATTGGGCGATTTACTTGATAATTTCATTGGTTAGAACTTGGTGCTATATAATATGTTTGATACAACCATTTGTATGTCATAAATACTTGTTGATAACACTCTCTTACAACCCTCATTTGTCATCAAAGTCTTGGTCTAAACATTGGAACATTGCCTACTAATTGCAAGCCTTGTTATCCAATATTATATGTTGACTTTGATGATCTGATATGCAGCTATTATAAGTTTAATATTTCTGATATATCATTTTTTACATCTACAATTTTGGGACAACAAGATTTATTTTTCATTCCCCTCTTTTCTTAGGGCTTATATAATCATATTTTGTCTTTTTTGTTTTTTTCTAACACTGTTTTGTAGGTACACAACCTTGGAAACCATTTAATAACTCCAAATACTATATACTCAAGCCTCAATTTCATCTTAGACTGTGGACTATAGGGGTGTTCTTCTAAATCCTTTCTTCTCCCCTTGTAATCCCCCTGGGGTAACCAAGGAATCTTCCCTGGTGTTGGACTTGTCGTTCACTAAAATGAGGGGGATATCTATTGAGATGACCGTGCTAGGTGTTCCTAGTTTTTTCACACACTTGTTGTTTGGGTTGGGATTTTCCCAAACTACAAACTATGTGATTAAAATTTTGGCAACATTTCCGAGGAGGATTTTGAATCCTTTCTGATCCCATAATGACACTTGGCAATTTTATCCCAAATCCTTTACCTTATCTTTCCTGGTGACTCCATTTGAGGGAAGTTCCATCTTCACTTTTGATTATCTTTTCATAGAGTTCAATTGGTGACTCCACAACCTAAGAACCAATATTTCGAAAATAAACTTCCCCAACACTACAAGGAAAAGACTTTATAGTGGAATTTTTTGAGGAAGCCCCTATAAAAATAGCCCAAAAATCCATTTGTAGTGGAGATCACTAGTGAAGGTGTGCAGGCAGATGTTTTAGCGAAATATTTTTTACCGATGCGTTTATAAGTATATACTGCACCGGTGCCCCATAAAAAATCAACGCAATGGTGCTAATAGACAATGGTGCACCATAGTAGAGTTATTTAAAAAAAAATAGAAAACAACAGTGTGCATCATATAAAAAAAGATCGAGAGTATCGATGCGCACTAAACAAGCGCACCAACGCAGAACAAATAGGTGCATCCTCTTCAAGTTTTTATTTTAAAATTGCATAACGGTAAATTGTTTTCAAATGGGCGCACCGGTGCATTCCAAACTGGTGCACTGTTGTAGGGTTTAAAAAAAAATAACGGTGCATTGTTTTCTGCAGTGCACCACTAGAAATCAATGCACCAGTGCTAATAGAAAATGGTGCACTGTTGCAGATTTATTTAAAAAAAATAAAAAAGAATGATGCACATTATATAAAAGAAGCACATGAGTCTCGATGTGCAAAAACGAGCACACCGATGTAGTATTTTCATTTTTCCTTTTAAAAATGCACAACGGTGCATCATTGTCCCTTGGGCGCATTAGTGTGTTCCAAAATGGTGCACTGTCGCAGGGATTTTTAAAAATAATGGTGCATTGCTTGCAATGGTGTGCACTAGTGCACTAAATATGAGCGCACTGAAACAGGGGAAAATAAAAAAAAAATGGCAGTAAAAAACCATTTTTACCATTTATAGTACAAAGGATCTCTCAAGCACCGATGCCACCTTTTCCCATCTGAAGTGCACCTCTGCCAGTGCTTCTGTTGCTTTCCTTTTTTACGTTCGATGCTCGGTTCTTTGGTATTCCAATTTTACCATATGATGGGAAAATTTGGTTTTTTCACTACATCCCAACCATGCCTCCTCGAAGAGAAAATGTCCAGGTAAATTCTTTATTTCTTTGTACATTGAATTTTTACTGGATTAAATTGTGAAATTGAGTAAAATTTGCATTGTTTTTTATTTTATTTTTCCTACGCGGTGCGTTCGAGCCATTTGGCTCACAACGCACGCGGTGCACCCTGTAAATTTTATAGGGTGCACCAAAAATGTATAGTTCATTTTCGTTGGTGCATCATGATACGAAACACACTTGTGCATACTTATAAATGACCGATACATTTTTTAAACGATGCATTGTTTGTGATGAATGCACCGGTGCGTTCATAATAATATACACAACATTGAAAATAGATAGATGTTCAATCAATGCGTCCTTTATAGTGAATGCACTGGTGTATACACAATAAAATATGCACCATGGACATTATTTTTTTTTTCAATCATTGCGTGGATTATATAGAACTAATTGGTGTGCAAACATGGATACAACACACCCTTTAAAATGAGTGCATATTTTTAGCAGTGCGTCGTGATGAATGAAACACACCAAGGCATCGTAGTATCTAGAAGCATCCCTTTAAAGAGACATTGTTCTTTCACGGTACATTGTATACAATGGGGTGCACTGGTGCATTCATAATCACTACACACCCCCTAAAATAAATTACATTTTTCATGCGGTGTATAAGATATGTGTGCACACCATGGGAGGTGTGTTATTGTTTTTCATCGAAGGTTAAATTTTTGTTTATTTGAAAAACATTTATGTTTTCATATTTTGAAATAAATTTCTCATTTACTGAAAAAAAAATAAAAAATGTTATGTTTTTATGTATGATGTTGATGTAATTTATATGTTAATTATGCAGAGATGTCAGTGCATGGAGGAGTAGTAACAAAGAGTGGACCAGTACAATATGGTTCGAGAGTGGGAGGCCAGAGAGAGTGAGAGGGATTTGTACCCTCGGCCTATTACTACAACTACATGGCTCCTCTTGAGGAATGTAGACCTCCTCAGGTACTACAAGGAGGCTACGTCCCTAAAGGGGAATTCTTCCTTTCTTGCACAATTGATCCATTGATGGGATTCCCATCAACGATCATTCAGAGTTGGTCCTCATTAGTGTTACCATCCCATTAAAGAGGACATTTATTTTATCATTGGGCTATCTAGGAGAAGGGAGGATTTTCCCGAGTTTCCTGATGTCCTAGTGGGTGTTGCAGCTAAGAGTCAGATTTCCTACTCTCATAGGTATATTTCTCATGATATACCTTCTCCTAGTGATTTTCAAGTGGCTGGTGGACAGTTACGGATCACCTCGTTCGGTGCAAAGGACATTAGGTACCTATCATTGTTACTGTTGACCATTTCAAACTTTAATGGCGATGGTCAACACATTAGTTGCATGCTTTTATATTATGTTGATTCTTTGATATAGATGCCACGACTTATTAAGTTGCCTACCATTTTCTTGAGGCAGTTTTGTGTATCACTAGATAAATGTCATGCTATGATAGATGGGAGGGAGAAATTCCCATTTCTTGAGAGTTATCTTGTTTATTTTTTGAGAGGTATCGAGAGACGAGACCTAATTTTTTTTCGTCGGCCTCCTAGGCCGATGACCGAGGTGAGGATGCACATGTGGGGTGAGATGATGCCCAAGAGGGGCATGCTAGATTTTCTGGCTAGGATTTCCAGGGAGGAACTTCATCTATTAGCTAGTGATAAAGATCATGTTTTCGTGATGGTGTCATACCATTACGTGAGGATGGATTGACGAGGATGTCCCAACATCCTCTTCAAAGAGTACGAGACACCTTATCATCGAATTAATATTTAAATTAATCTTGTACTTTCATTTTATTGTATTATTTAATTTGAATAAATTTTATTCAAGCATGTTCTTTAACGTATTTTATTAAAATTTTTAATGAAATTGTCAACTATTTATTAACTTGTGTTATATTTTGCAGATGTTGGAACATTCATTGGGGACATTCCTACTCCCCCGCCACCTAATTTAGATGAGGATATGGTTGAGGCTATGGTGGTTCAGGTTCCTTAGCCCGCATATACCACCTGGCATGTGGGTAGGCCCGATCTCAGATATAGGATGGAGGTGTGTGAAATGTTGACTGTAGTTTTGGTTGGCCTAAGATTCCACCATGTCCAAATGTGAGACAGTAGGGCTGACCTTTATATCTTGCAGCACTGGATGGACTTGTCGCGTGATATGACGTATCTTATGCATCATATCATTGGAGCTGCTAGATTACATGTAAGGATGAGGGATGACACATCCTTCAGTACTGATGATGATGAGGGCGGTGATGATGATAATGGTGGTGATGGAAATTCTACTTCAGTAGCTCCTCCTCCTCCTCCTCTAGGTGGTGATGTTGATCATGGTGGTTGATCCGGATTATTTTCGGCACGAAATGAGAGTGGAGATATAATAAATAAATGCATAGAGATATTGCGTATATCCGGTAATATAACATAATTATATCATAGATGCAACCATAAACACAAAGATACAGTAATACACGATTTCTATTAATGAAATAAATGTACAGAGACTGTAAAATATAGAGTGAAAGACTCAATAGAATGGTGGTAGCTTATCTCAATGAGGCTTTAAGGGCCTTTTTAACATAAGTAAAATCCAAAACCCTAACCCTGGAAGATGAAAAGCCAAAAGGTTTGTGGGCCCCGATGGGGGTAGTTGATACGTCAACCTCCCAGGGGTGTAACTTTTGCATACGATCTCCGTTTGGGGCGCTTGATAACTCGTTGGAAAGATCTATCCGAGAACTACAACGCTCGATATAAAATATCATCATAGATGCTATTTTGCGAGAGAAACATACCTAAAAAAACATCGTTTAGGGCCTCAAAATGGCCCCAGAAGTTTAGGACCCAAAAAAACTGCTAAAAATAGTAAATTGCCAAAATTGCCAGAAAACTGTTTTGATCCAGTCAAAAAAGGTGGGTGGCCACCGATATCCACCTCGATCAATCCTCCCTCCTTAGGAAGCAATGGTCTCCATTGTGTTGATTTTCCGGGGGAGAGGGAAAAGCGTTTGTTGGATCTGCATCTAGGTGAGTTGCTTGTATTGCTGGAGATGTCGCGCTGCTTAGTTTGTGGAAGTCTGTCATGAACCTGTTGAAGTTGAGGTTGTTCAACAAGTCGAGCTACATGAGAGGAAGGTGTGAAGAAGGAATATTTGTGCTTTGTTGCAACCTTGTCGACCTGCTTCTGTTGGATAGAAGGTGTAGGGGGAAAGACTGTAATGGTTGCAATGTCCTTTTGTTCCCCTTTTGAACAGATTGCAAAGAAGCTAAATTTTGCAGTATGAGATACTACCTTGCAACACTTTTTAGGTGAAACAATAGTTGGAACTACCTCTGGTATTATGTAGTGATGGCCCCCCAAAGTAACAATGACACTATGGGGTCGAGACTCATAAATAGCATGGCGCTTTCACATATATGGCTGGCCCAAGAGAACATCATAGACATCCAGTGGGGAAACATCACATAATACCTCGTCCTTGAAGGGCTGGATGCCGTATGCCAATCGACATTGCTGGCTGACACGAAGATCTCGTCCTTGGCGAAGCCACCCAATGTTGTATGGATGCGGGTGTGGTGTTGTCGACAATTCCAACTGTTTGACGACCTCTACTGAGATGAGGTTCTTCTGGCTTCCGCTATCAACAATAAAATGCAGTGGGGTCCCCTTCACCCACATCTGTGAATGAAAAAGGTGCTCCCCCTCTTCAGGATCTGTTGGTTCTTTTGGTTGAATTACTGGGGTCGCGATACTAACAGTGGGGTCTGCGTCAATGATCTATTCTTTACCTGTATTTTCAGAATCAGATTCTGAATCAGGGTTCGGCTCCTTGTCTTTGATCTTGGCCACCAATGACTGTTTTGAGCGACATTCGTTGGTGTTGTGCCAGGGGCTTTTGTGGAAATCACACCATTTTCTGGTGTCCTTCTTTGTCTTCTCGTGACCCTTCTTTTCTTGTGTCTTGGACTGGTTTTCAGGAGACTGTTTGTTAGGGCCATATTTTTCATACTTTGGTTGTTGCAGATTTGTAGACCCGAATTCCCGTTTGTTCTGGTGCTTAAATTTCTGCTCAATTTTAACATCATATCGATAAGCAGCACCGAGTGATGAGATCTCCAGAAAATCCATTTCATTCTGGATGTATCTATGTAGAGCCCCACGGTATTTCAGAACCAAATGTCGCTCGGAGTCTTTGATACCCAACTTGGTGCGCAAGGTATGGAAGGCATTGGTGAACTCTGGAACTGCTTGGCCCCTCTCTTGCCGCAGTGTGTTCCATCTCATGTACTGGTCTTCGTAGTTGCCAACAGGGTAATACTATTCCTTTACTGCATCCATAAAAAAATCCCAAGTGGGATCGACCCCATATATTCCAGACTCCTCTGTGGAACTTTGCTCCCAGTAAGTTTCCCACCAATGTTTGACATGAGGGAGAGCTTTAAGGAGTGCGAAGGTGATTTTTTCTTTGTCGGAAAAATTGTGAACAGAGAAATAACCTTCTAGCAGAGTTGACCATTTTTCTAGGGCTTCTGCATCTATCTGTCCTTCAAATACA
>SNQJ01S0109703.1:5705-29157 GCA_010110895.2 Picea sitchensis
AAATCCTACTTGGACTCTTGATGAAGGTGAAGAAATGCGTAGGGACATAAATGATTTACAAAAGAAGATAGTAAAAAAAGATGAACTACAAGAGATGATGGAGGGTTTAAAAGGGGAGATCATGGAAGTATTGAAAAATTTTGTAACAAAGAAGACACCTGAAAGTGAAAATGCATCCCATGAAATTCACGATGAGGACACAAGGAAGGTGAATCAAGAATGGAGAAACTCCAACTTTGGATTGAAGACCAACCACGTTCCTAAGATTGATATGAGGAAGTTTGATGACAAGGACCCAATCACATGGATACTTCAGATGGAGCAATTCTTTGATCTCCATAATGTGCCACATACACAAAAGGTACATGCGTTGCCATTCTGTTTTCCCCATTCGGAGAGCTTCCTGTAGCAATGACACTTGCTCCTTCAGAACTTTGTTGTTTTCTGCTAAATCCTGGTTTTCTGCTATTATTCTATGGATTGTACAATCTCTTTCCAACTCTTTAGCTTCTACTACTTCCAACCTCTCTTTTACCTTTAACAGTTCTTTCACATAAAGATCAGATGACCAGGTGAGAGGTGTGGATGTAGGACTATATAAGGCATAATCATCAATGACTTTTCCTTTTCCTTTATACTTGTTGCCACATACTTGCAAAGAGGACTTGTTTGAATGTTGTTTCTTGTGAAAGACCCAAGTACTTTCCCTTTGAGACCTTTTTTTCTTTGTATGCTCCCATTTCAGACGAGCTAGTCTTCGTTTTAAAATGCCCCGGTACTGTTTGGCATTAACCCAAACCCACTTTTTATTTTTGGCTGATGAGACAATTTTCACTTGCCCTATATCATTTGTTTCCACGGGTTCTAAAGTTTCTTGTCCCATTGTCATGATGCTATTAAGAGAAATCAAAGTCTCTGCCCAAAACTGACCCTCTGTTTTATGCTTAACCCTTCACTATCTGTTGGTTTGACCACTGAAAACTTGTTGCTCTGCCCACTGTCCCTGTTAGACCATTGTCCCTGTACTTTGTTAGCCCACTGTCCCTCAAGCTGAGCCCATTGTCCCTGTTCCTGTCCCTATCTCTGGATGTCTTCTACTACCTTTAAAACAAGATGCATCTGATTCTTGTTATTGAGAGCTTTCTCCAAACAATTTACATACATTCTTGAGGTCAATCAATCTGTCAGTCAATCTATTCAAAGAAATCTATTTCTTGCAGTGAGCCAAACAAATTGAAACGGATTCCGAATTGATTTACCAATGCAGCCCCAAATTTGTGCAGTGTAGTGCTCCCATCACCATTTCTAGAGTTCTCTAGTGTAGTTCAATGTGCCTAATCCTTGCTGCCTCTTCCTGGTCCCACGTGACCCTGTGACTCCGCTAATTTCGTTCAAACGGTTGACAGGCGCCGTTAATTTACACCTCTGAAAACGCCGGTATGCAATCTTGGCACGCCGATTTTGACATTACGCCGATTGGGATTTTTTAATATTATGAGTGATTATGATGCGATGCAGACAAAACTGCCGACGTGTTTACACGTTTGGCCTGACATATGCTTATCTCAAGCTTCTGAAGAGGGTTTCCATATTTAAACACGCATAGTTGTAGTTCTAATTTTATAGCCATTATAAGAAGCCCTCTTAACATGAATATAAATATGAATATGAAGAGGGTTTCCATATAAATATGAATGAGATGGAGCACTAAGATATAGAGACATTTTTGGGAAGCAAAGATCCAGTGGCTTATTAAAAAGGAAAATCAATGGTTGTTATTGATTTCAACCCCCTAGTTTGCACAAAGTTTAAGAAAGAGGGGGGTTCAAAATAGAAAAAGGTGGTTTCAATGAATGTGACGTGACAAAATCATGTGCATTTCGAGCCCCCCTTCTTAGCAGTATTTAGAAATCGGTGAGACGCCCTCAAAATGAATGACACTTGTCGACCCTGAGGACATGTGTATGGTCAGATTGAACAATTTCTACTTGTGTTTTAATACCTCTTTGGATAGAGGTGCCAAGCATATGTTTTCGACCCAGGATGGCGCCAAACATTTTTCTTCAAAAGAAGTTCTAACAGCCCATTAAACTAGAAATTGAAGCATACACCTATGAGAGCGTTATCCCATATTGTGATCATGTATTTAGGGTGCAGTAGTCAAATATTTTCATGATTGGAATGAAGTCCAGATTGAAGGATTTCTTGGGGATCATTTTTTGTTGTGTATAAACGTTTTTATCAAGCTTGTATTATATATTACTTCCCCAACGTGTGATGCATAGTCAGTGAATAGAGAACATCTTTGAGCCTTATGTTTTCCATCATGCAAACAATCCTCTATCAATTGTCAATAGAACATCGATTATAAAGACATCTCTTGGCAAAAGTTTCCCTATTGTCCCATTGCTAGAAATAAAGAAAGGGAATGGTTGATTGAGAACCCAACCAAAGAAGCTTTACATGATAATGATTTATGGTTTAAAGGAAGAAACTTGGCTAGTAACCTTCATTTGACATGTTAGATAATTAGTAGGCTCAAGGCAACAATCTCAAGATAGGCTCACACGTGCTACTTAAAGAAGGATACATCCACTTTGGAAGATATGCATATAATAATTTTAGTTTATTATTGTTTGACTTCCCTAAATAAGGAGGTTTTACAAATTTGATATCTCATATGCTATCAATAAATTACATTGATAATAAGTTTTGGTTGGAGGATGATATAAAAAGAAAAGTAGCTAGCAAATGAGGTGAAAAGTAAAATTTCTTGAAGAAGTAATGACATCAACAGTAATCCTATTTTTCAGAGAAATGGGACAACTTATAAAATTGAGGTGTCAAGAGCCCCCAAGTTATCCTGAACCATGATTATATTTTAGAAATCCAGTTCCATAAATGAAGGTAGCCATTCAACATTCAAGGACCATAAAAGAAGCAACTGAAGGCTTCTTGGGGGTTTAGCAAGTTAGGATTTTTTTTGGGGCAGCAAGGACTATATCCTTTTTAATGAAGCCTATGGGGCTATTGTAATTTTTGGAGGCATAAAGGATCAATCTATGGATTCACAACTCATACTTAACAAATCCTTGTTCTTCTCTTCATTTTATGTATTAAGCTTTCTCATATTTCCATCTCTATTCTTCTTATTTAATTTGTAATTTGCAGTAAGATTAACACAGTTTGGATACAACAATTTGGTATGATCATCATTGTTGTCATATATGTATTTATTGATTTGATGACTTTGTCATATTCGATAGAAACATAGACATATATCTACAAGTTATTTTTATTAAGTGTTATGTTGTTGGATTCATAATTTATGCCCATCCCATGCACTTATTTGTTGCTAGATTCATTTAAATGCCCAACATATTCATTTTCTCCATCTCAAATTTATAATGACTACCTTACTCATTGTTGTGCCTGAGATTTACTTTTCTTCTCATTTTCTTCCACCTTTTATCCTCAACTATTGTGCTCTTTTAGATGAGACTCTGTGCCCAATGGATTAGGCCTTTGATCTAAAATATTTACAACCTTTACTCCAATCAACTACCATTTAATCCTTAAACTTTGTCTACCCTATTTTACATTGCTTATGATTCAAATCTTGCATTCACAAGCTTAATGATGTGAGTTGCTGCTTAGTGACAATGGGTAGCCATCTGTCTTAAATCTGACGAGGGATCCCCCTATGGTCCAAGATCCAACTTGTTGCCTAAAGTTGGTTTTCAAGATGTCTTGGCATAGTTCCTAAAAATCCAGGAACAATCTCAAGTTACAACATCTTTTTGGCATCGTTGTCAAGGAAGAGGGTTTGAGATATTTTCCTTGATATATGATCAAGACAAGTTTTGATTCTTGTTGGTGAATGAGAGTTAGACAACAAGTTGCAAAATAGTTTCAAGTTTATTTTTGAATCAAGTCTTCACCTGACGACTCCATTATGATTCCAATCAAATTTTCAAGACTCTACTGGGAAGTGAGCCCTAATGACAAAGAAATGAAGAATGATTGTAAAATGATCTGGTACCAAATGGAAAGTTTCTTTCAAGAATTTTTAGATTTGTTGATTGGTCCTTTACTTTTATTTACTATACATTTTAAAGAGTTTTCTGCTATCTTATACATCCAGAGGATCATAAGTTCAAAACTTCATCTCCTTTCTTGGAAAAATAAAGCCTGGTTTCTTCTTGCATTCCTCAAGCCTCTTCATTATTGCCTTCTATAAATAGTGATGAGCCTCTTGCACCAATATATTTTGAAGGTTTTCTTAAACAAGTAGCCCATGTACCTATTCCTCCAATAGAAAAGAAGTCTCGTGAAACATTTGAGAAGGAAGCTCATATTCCAGCTCCAGTCACTAGTATACCTTATGATCAACATGTATAGATACATCCCTGGGTTATGAACATATATAAACCTCTTAAGTTGCCATCTGTCCTTCATGATTTACCTCCCAAATATTTCAAATTTCTTCCTAGATTCAATGGAGAAGATAACGTGGCAGCATAAAAACATACGACAACCTTTGAATACTTTACAGATTACTTGGATGTTCAATATGATGTTGTTTTTATGAGGATGTTCACTCAGTCATTGGAAGGGGAGGTCAAAAGATTGTTCAGATATTTGGCAGCCGAATCCATTAGTTCTTGGAATGATTTCCATGATATTTTCTCACACAGTTGGGTTGAGAAGAAAAGTCATCATCAATTCCTCTTAGAGTTTTATGTTATTAAAAGAAGGAAAGATGAAACTGTTACATAATTCAATAGAAGAGTTACATACTTCAATAGAAGATTTGAAAATTTGTATCACAATATGCGTGTTGCAATTTGTCCTTCTGAAGCTGTTGCCAAGGTGCACTATGCAATAACACATCATCCTGATTTGGCCTTTTATCTTAGAGAAAGGAAGTCTCCAACTTTGGAATAGATGTTCACTGATGCCGAGGAGATTGAAAACAATATATGGGCTTGTGGAAATATGCATAGTCAAATAAATAATGAGGATCTGGATACATAGGAGTAGAGAGAAAAAGATGAACACGACAAATTAGATATGCATATTTATTTAATTCATATTGCTCAGAAACAAAATTAGCCTTGAACTATTCCAGATCAACAACATGTTAAGGTTTGGGGAACTAATTTTTGCATAATTTTTTAACTGATTTTGATGGCAGGGAAAACAAATTTACTAATTATGAATCTGAACAAGGTAGTTTATATGGACATATTCATGAAAATTTTCTATCAAATACACCACTTTCGTCTGCTTTGGAAGATAAAATCCAATATTTCATTTGGTAGATTGATACTTCTTCTCAAGACAATGATGGTGAGTTTCAAATACATTTTGAAGCTTCAAGAAATTTGGTATGTGATAATGAATATCATAATTAATTTTTGCATTTTGAAGAAGATAAAGGGCTCTCAAATGCTTTGAATATTTTTTTATTAGAAGTTAGAAAAGGATGTGTCAACGCCTAAAGAAAATCTGCTAAATAGTCCTAAAACACTTTTGTATTTTCTTCTAAATCACATTTCAAAGGAAAACATTGCTCTTCTTAGAGATGAAAAGAAGATGTCAATATCACCATATTCATGAATTTACAACAGTCCACTACTTTTTGATGAATATGATGATTATAATGTTGACTCTCAACAAAAGGAAAGGAAGATTTTGTCATCACCATCTACATAAATTTTGAACAACAATAAGCTCATATATGACTGTTATGAAAATGAATATATTGATGGTCTTAAATATGTGAAAACCACTTTTCTTAAATATGAAGATCAATTTTCTTTTCAGCAGATTGTTTTTCCAAGGTTTCATGATTCAAAATTTCCTATCCAAAGAGACTATGAACAGATTCAAGACAAGAATATTTCCAAATCCTCAGAAAATTTTGTTCGTGCACCAATTTATGATGTATATGCTTATGCTGAATTTGTTGAAGAATTGTTGACTCCTATTTGCGAAGATAAATATCAGTTTTTTATTGATCAAAAGGCTAATTCAAATTATTGTGAAGGATTATTTGTTCAAGAATTTTCTCAGGAAAGTCAAGAGCATGACTCTTGTATGGTTTTCACCAATGAGGAAGAACATATTTCTATGTCAACATGTGCAGAAGTGTATGAAATTGGACCAATGTATGATGAATATAAAGACCATGATGAATATTTTCAGATATAAGTATTGTTGTCTCTTATCACTAAAGTTAAAAAGCTTCAAGATATTAAATTATAATTAGTTGAGGGCTATAAAGATCAAGTAAACACTATATCTTCTTCTTCTTCCTGTGTTTGAAGAGAAGCACAAGTGGAATATCCCGACTTTGTTAAGGAAGCAATGGAATAAGAGAGTACAATGAGGCAGCGTAGTTACCTAGACCAGGAAAAGGGATTCACTAATGATCATAAAGTCTTATTTCTAGTCCTTAAGATTTCTTTTGTAGTTTGGATGGAATAAAGAATGCTCAAGGTATTATCAGTCTTTGTTTTCACATAATTTTTTTTTAGGATTGTAAGTATGAATATCATGTTCATTTTATATTTTGGTTTTCAATTTTGTTTTCCTCGCAAGGAAATTATGCAAGCAATCAAATTCTCTCATGGTTTCATTGGAAGTTTCATATCACTTGATCAATTTGGTTTGATTGATTAAGGTAGAATATCTTGTACATAAATAAGCTCACTAGATGAGCATCTATTTTTCAGTTTATGTTTAACATTCATAGCAGTTTTGGTTTTTAGTTTGTATAGACAGGTTGTTTCAGTTGTGAATAAACAGGGTTTCAGAACAAAGAACAAGGTTTTTAGGAAATGGTTTTAGAGCGGGTACAAGATTTGCAAGAACATGGTCAAGTTTTTAAAGGAATAGAAAATGCACTTGGTCTGCAGTTCTTTAGTGCCTTGCAGGGATACACAATCCCCAAATGGAGCCTAATATTCTAACATTAATTGATATTGCTAAAATTTTGTGAAATTTCATAAAAAAAAATTGGGATGACTTGCTTATTCCTTGTCATCTCAAGTTTTCAGTTCTCAGCCAAGAAAATCTCTGCAATTCATCTTTATCTTTCAATTTTTTCCCATATCAAGGTTCTTAGTCTATCATCTTTGTGTTTTCATAATATGGAATTTCTGTCAGAATCAAAAGCCAAGTCCTTTTATGTACAAATCCCATTATTTTCACAAGCCATCTATTTAGTTTCAAGAGTTATGGATAGCCCTTTGTTTTTTGAAGAAACATGTTTTAAGTTCACAAGCCTACTCGATTTAGTTCTACAGATCCAAATTTCTAAGGAATTTATATAGTTTATATAAAATTTTGGCGATTTTTAAGGTAAAATAATTTTATCCTGTAGAATTTGGGCGAATCATTTTTAGAATAGCGAATCATTTTTTGGGAAAAAACATGGAAAATTATCCCATGAGGGAAATTTAGACCCTAAAATCATCCATGACTTAAGGGAAGGTAAGAGAGATTTTTCTTTTTTGATGAAAAAAACTTACACCAATGCAAATGAAATTGCTTTAAAAAACAATGGAGACTCTTTCCTTTCAATGTTTTTTTGACAATGCAAATTTCACTTCCACTAATGAACCAAATATTTTTAAACAATTAATTAAAAAATGTAATGCAAAACTCTTTTTTGTTTTGAAAATTTGTTTCAAATAAAAAGACTAAAAGGACATGTTTTGCATCACATGAATCAAACAAGATAGATAATAATGGATTAGAAAAATTTTGAACAATCTGAAAGCAATGTATTGCGAATGAAACATAACTTCTAAATAGAGTCTAATATGGGATACAAATTAAGAGAGATGACTTTGTTTAAACAATGGAAGCAAATCTAAAGGAAAACCAAAAATATTTTAAAAAACAAATAGACTCTCTCACAAAAGTACCAACAACACTAAAACACCGAGGGAATGAGATTAGATAATCCAAATCGTACCCAGAAAAACATGAAGGGATTTTAATCAAATAAACAAATGGAATGCAAAAGAAAAAGATTTCAAATAACTTTGAAAAATGTTGGAGCAATGACTGCTAAGACAGATCTGGGAAATATCTGGAGGGCTACGAGCAAAGAAATTAACATATCTAGGTTATATTTGAAGGATTCCCCTTCAAAAATGACTTTTTGGTTCCTGTTCACGGCTTGTTAGTTACCATAGAGCGACCGGTCACAAATTTCAGAGGACCAAAGGGAGCCCACTTAGCACTAGTTGCACTATGTAGTGCATTTCTCAAGATGCTCGTGCCAAATAATGAGGTAGCTCATGACCAAAAGGGATGGGGTTGATATGTGTGTACATGAAACCAACGACTGTGATCATACAATTACAAAAAACAATAGATCTAAAGAAGATCTATTAGACCTAGGACTGGAAACTTTCAAATAGCCTCAGAAAAGACTGATTGGTAGATAAAAAAAAAAGAATGGGGCTTACAACAGGCAAAGACATTAGAAAAACAGATCAAAGAAACCAAGGAAGAAACTAACTAAACAGTAGTGGCATTCCCTAGTGGATTCGCCAATCTATTGTAGGATAATTACACCCTACAAGAGTTACCTCCCTTAGGCTCTCCCTAGACCTAAGACAAAATAAAGATACAAATGATGGACCTTCCTAGATCTAAATCATACATGGAAATGACCTATAAGTGAATGGAATAAAAAGGTTTACCTGGTCACCTGACGGTTGTCCTTGCACACTCCTTTGTCGTTTGGTTTCTCGAAGATGTCATTCGCTCTTTACACATGAAGTCACAAACATAATCCTTTCACAAAATCAAACATAGCATGTACTAATTTATAATAGATCTAATGATATAACATGAAAATACTAATTCTCTCCAAAGATTATGATAATCATACATAATCAAATAAGGGGGAAAGTCACATGCATCTTCTATTGATGAAATGAAACAATTTTACAACTTACAATCTGATAGCCTGATGAATCTCTATCCAAACTCCTTGTCCAAGCTCTGTGATTAATCCAATAGAATAAACTTACTTTCTCTTTTCCTCCCCCTTTTTCCCATGAGAGACCCTCAAGGGAAAAAGGGGGAGGAAAAGAGAGATAAGATCAAAGGTTAATCTAGATAGGATCTAGATGCCCAAGATAACAAGATTCTTGAGGTCAAACCACGAAAAATATGGGGTTTAATCTCATCTCATGGAAACTAATCCTAAATAGGGAGTAACAAACTCGGTCATCCCTGCATTCTTGCGGGAAGCGACCAACCTCCCTTTGAAAGAGGACAAGGAGCGACTAATAATATTGGTCACAGTATGCAAAGGGACAACCAATGACCAGGAAAAAAGGTATTGCAAACTCAAGGGAAAATTGGTATAATTCAGTGTTTCATACTGCTAACCTCTAGATGATGCCCATCAAGTGATCAGGTGGAAAATAATGGTATAACACTTCTTCTCCTCCGTTTTCCCACATTTTTGGTTTCTAGGCTTATTGATCCAAGAAGGTTATGTACCTCATTTCATGGGAAGAAGGGGCCACTAGGCTCGGAGGTGCCCTGGAAAAAACATCAAGCAATAAAATATTTCCCTGGGATCCCAAGAGAAATGAAATGACTCTCTAAAAAAAACGTGAGGGACCCATAAAATAAACAACTAATTAATTAATGTTGCTTTCCAAGGTAGAGCGTTTATGGGCTATGCATTTCCTTTTAGTGCCCCTTATTGTCTTCAACTTGGAAAAACATGCAAACCAAGGTAGAGCGTATGTGGTCTATGCATTTCCATTTAAGTTCCCCTTTTTATCACACAAATTGTAGGTTGGGTAAAGCCTGACCCAATCCACAAGGTGGCAAGAAATATGGGAGTATCTACCCACTATCAGCTTAGGTAAGTACTCCCCTCACTTTAGTGAAGGAGAAATCCGACACAAGGTGGGTATCTCGGGTGATCATAGGGGGAAATGAGATGAAAAGTGGAGTAATGGAAGATAATTCCCCTATAGGTCAAGATAATAAATGGAGGGTGGCTTCGGAACAAACCTTGGAGATGGTTAATAGTTGCCAAAAGTTTGAGTACTTGCAAAAGAGAAATGTACCTACCAGAGACAAGAGAAAAGATTAGTATACAAGCCCAATATTCAAATGGACAAGCAAGTGAATCTTGTTGTCATATATATCAGAAATAAAAAATTATATAAATTAGAAAGTAAATGATAATAGAAGCTGTTAGATATGTCACTGAAAGTCAAGTAAAGATGCAAGAGATTAAGCTAGGAATGACTAGTATAACTCAAGTAAGATAAAGCTAGATAAGGATATTAAGAAAAGTTATTAAAGATATATTATGACAGCCTTATGGATGTAGAAAAAGGTTGCTACAACAACAAAATTCAACTACCAAAATTCACAAATAAACCACCCAAAAGATGCGCTAAGATTAGTAGATTATTATGGCAGCTTATTAGCAATTTCTGACGGTTGAAAAGTGAATAAGAGAAAGAAGTTTAGATGAGTTTGTTTCAGCCCTAATGGCTGTAGACTAAATTTTATAACAACAATAAGATCTCCTTGACCAATCAAAACACCCTAGTGGCTCAAACAAGCTATTAAGGCAAATAATTGATTCCACTTTAAATAATTTGAATATCTTGTAAAATCACGTATTCCAATGCAATAATTTATTTCTCGTATACAATTTTAAGATTAGTGCTTTATATCTATTGGGTAAATGGAGTCTTGGATGTAAGAGTTAGATCCACAATATCACTAGGGGTGCAGGCTCTTCTACTCCCTAAAGCATGCAAAACTAACCAAGATAAGGCTAGGAGGGTGTAAGTCCTTTTTCTTATCCTAGCAACCTTGTAAAAATGGATATTTAACTAGAAAAATAATATGAACCTTGGTGGAGGGTTTATTAAATGATAGTCATCCAAGGTTTTGAGACAATGTCATCAATGAAACTAGAAGAAAACACCAACAAAATGCAAAAATCTCCTTACCTATTCTAAAATAGCAAGATCAAACCCTAGTTTACCAAGCAAGATCCATCCATAAGCAAGAGAACAAGCCTCCAAGAGGTGTGCACCACCTTTTCTCCACAATATGCCAAGAGAAAACACCACAATATAGTTGCATAAGAGAGAGAGAGAGATGATCCAAATTTCCAAATTAGGGTGGAAATTTCAGCCGAGTAGTCTTTCTCACATGAGAGAGCTATGTTAAAATGAAATGAAAATGATCCTTATTTATACAAAAATCCTAAAAGGTGTTTGTACACATAAATTTAGGGTAAAACACAAAGTAAGGAGGCCAACCCCCTTACTTTTACCCTTTACAAAATAATTTCAAGTTTACACAAGAATAAAACCCTAAAAGTGTGACGTCAACCCCTTCTAGGGTGACGTCTTGGTCACTTTGGCAAGACATTGAGCTTGAGGATGAAATTGTTGGGACTCCAAAGGTCTTCCCTTCATGTGTGGGGGTATTCCCTCCAAGGTACAAGGGATATTACTCATCAGAAGTTCCAAGTGTCCATCAAACATCTCATCACCACCAAAACAGTAGCCCTAGGGTGACATCAAGCCCTTCTAAATTAATTTTTAGCCTCCAAAGGAAAATCGTTGGACTTGCAAGGGCTAGGTGAGGTCCTCCAAGGTCACTTCCTTTGCCTCCAAAATTAGAATTCATATCCTGTATTTACCCAAGGTCTGGGCCATGGCATCCAACCGGTGGGATTCCTGCCCCAATGAAGGCTCAAGCGAGGCTTGTTCCTCCAAAATGTCCATAAACAAGGTCCTACAAAGACATACAAGTACGCCCTCCAAGGATATCAAGTCAAATCATTATGGCAAGTAAAATCACAATTAATATAAGAGCCATCTAATCATGTACATAAAAAACTACCTCATCAAATTAAACAAGTGCTCAAAGACCCTATCCAATTTTCCAAGTTTAGGTATGGGAGGGTTGACAAGGTGACATATTGGGTGAATGAGTCCTTAAGTCAATGAGTGTTTCCTAGGTGGAAGCCTCTCTAAGTCATGTGGAGAAGTTGATGGGGGTAAGAATGCTTAGGCATAAGGTTCATGACATACAAGGGTTCATATTGTCTCATTTATGGGTTCCTTTGTAGAAGGTGTGTCACACCTTCGTTTTCAATGCATCCTTTTCTAAGCCCATTTATTGCCATTAATTATTTATAATGTTTCCATGTTGAAGCCAAGGTGGGACTTCTACCTAAGCAAGAAAAAACATTGCCCACCTTGACTCTACCCTGGTCACACTATGCTTTCCCAAGTTGAAGATAATGTGTGGGACTTCTACCTAAGCATGAAAAACATTTCCCACACATGCTCTACCTAGGTTGGCATTTTTATATTGTTATTTTTTATGGGTCCTATCAGTTTCTTGTGAGAGACATTTCATTGTCCTCGAGATCCTTAGGAAAGCATCTAGAAGGTTTATGATTGGATTTTGTATTTTTCCAGCTACAAACCTTTGGGTCTTTATCCCCTTCTTCCCATGAAATGAGGTACAATCCCTTCTTGGGTCAATACACCTGAAAATACCAAAAGATAGGAGACAAAAAATGGGTGAAGTGTGAAAAATGGTAAGTATGATAAGGAATGGAATGGTGACTCATTGAGGAGACCTCCTAGTATCAAACCCATCCCTAAGGGTGACCACTTACTAGGGTGCAATGTCAACCATCAAGGGGAAATAGGGCAAAGCGAATAATTTCAAAGCAGGTGTTCTATAGTCAAAAACATCTTTAAATGAAACATACTCAAATGCCTCAATTATTAAAGTGACACTTACCACAATACATTACTTGTACCTCATGGAGCAATACCCATCGTCTTATGGAAGCTATTTGATGTGGTTGATGCCATCATCGCGAATCTAGGAAATGTGGTGGTGAAGAGAGTCTTTGTCTGTGCATGTGGACGCTGCCAATCATCTATCTCTTGGTACTCCATGTGTGCAACTTGAGGGCCTCGATACATCATCTCCTTAGTTATCCTTAGAAATTGGGGATAACATCTGGCTCCTACTCGGGGACATGTACTCGTCGTAGAGTTCATGATAACCTCGACATCTCCTGATCATACCTGTGCCTACACTGAAACATAAAAAAAGAAAAATCTAGGGTGGTTCACTCACCCTTTGTCCAAATATTTCAAAAATAAAAATCTAAAAAATGACAACTAATCTAGAAAAAGAAAATTTTGCACTTTTCACATAATATGATAAAAGAGAATCATGTAAATATAAAAAATGCAAGTAGAGAAAAATAAAATGCAGCTAAACTACCATGAGAAATCAAGATACAAAATGCATGAAAACAAGATGACCTACCTACTTACCTGGGGCATGGACCCTCAAGAAGTCACATACCTTGAATGCAGGGTCAGAGAAGAGACCCATGCACTGGTAATGGCATCTTTCTCCCATCCAAAGATGACAAGTAGTATTTTTCAATCTCGTACTTCTTCTTGATGATGTAAGGGCCAAGCCAAGAGTTGTTATTGTTCTTATCATATTTGGGCTCGCCCTTCCTCTTATCCCACATGAATGAAAGACTTCCTTCCCTATAATTTATGTAGAGTATATTCTCAATGTAGGGATATGAAGGAGGCTCTGTGTTGGATGTATCTTTAATAGCCTTCTGATGTTATTTATCCCCTTTATCTCCTTATTTCTTCAATATTTTGATGAATCCTGGTTCCTTTCTCTGAAATTTGGCCAACTTCTCCGTATATTCCTGGGTTCTTGGAAGTAGTGTATCTATAGAATACTCCTGCATGAAATGTAGATCATGAGGATCATATTCAATGGGCATTGGAACTTCATCAAATTCATTCTCATTGATGTGGTTAGGATGGTCCCACTCTGTCACATGTTCCTTGGTCTCTCGTCAGTTGTAAAGAACTTTGAAGGTACCATCCTCCATGGGGATATACGAATGAGTGAGTTCCATGCTAATGAATCCTCCAAGAGTGGTTGCCCAACTCCTCAATAATATAATGCCCCAAGCATCTGGAACATTAATCACCACTATATTCATGACGATGCTAATGTGAGGAAAATCCACCAAATATAACTCTGCATATTCTATGAGACAATAAACATTGACCTTCTTGGAATCAATGCCACATATATTTCCATATGTTCTAGTTGTCTCGAGGCCAAGTTGCTTCATGAAATTTATGGACATCACATTTGCTGAGGCCATAGAATCTAGCAAGCAGTTTTGTAAGAAAAGATTATCCCTCCCCAAGGAATGGTAGAAGGGAGGGTTAGAATCATTTTTCCATCTAAGGTACGTGGTGTTAAAATTATTGGAGGATCTTCTGCCTCGATTGGCACCTTCAACAACTTCAACACTTCTCTTCTGATGTAAGGGATCTTGAACACATCTGTCACTTGGAATGTCATATTCATTTTCCCAATCATGGCTGAGACATCTATATTCAACTAAATATCTTTTTTCCACATTGGCTTTGGAAACAATTCTTGAACTGAAGGTGGGGGTGGTAGGATCACCTTCTTTTCTGACTAGGAAATGTTTTTCTTTGACTAAAGTGAAGCTAGTTTTGTTGGCGGAGATGAATTTTTCTTCTCTGAAGTCTGTGGAGGAAGAATAAGAATCTTGTTCCTTCTTGCATAAGTCAATATCTCACTCTTCTTTAATTCTTTCTTCTACTCTTCAGTTAACTGATTAATAACCTTGAGACAACCTTCTCTGGCTCCCTTTCTTCAGGCTTCATTAATCTGTTCATGTGTAATACCTACAGGTCTATCATAATCCTCATCTTGAAAGGCAAAGATTGTATCCATGAAATTGATATTGTCATGAGACTCTTCTTCTTGTCTTGGAAACTCTTCCTATAGGTGAGGTTCTTGGGAAGGAGAGCACCATGTTAATTCCTCCAAGTTCACCATTGCAACAAGGTTTAGTGTATCATGAGCCTTTTCCTTCCAACCTATGGGTTCTTTCCTGAAAAATGGATGCCTGGGAGCACACTGATTTCTTTCCAAAGTTGTCAACCAACTCATAACTTGATTTTGAGTCTGTACAAACTGAGTATTCATCTTATCAATATTTTGAGCTATGAGAGCAATTGGATCCATTGCACTATTTTAAGTTGTTTTTGCCTTTGGCTCTGCTTTGGCATGAGGATACTAAAAAGGATTGAACTTGGAGAAGAATATTTTCTTCAATGTCTGCACTATACTCTTTAGCTTCTACCAAAGTGCGAGGTTTCTTGTCCCTCAAGATGAAACCGAATTGCCCTTCAAAGGCATTGACATAAAGGAGAAGAGTAGTTGTTGTGGTAGGGCGCAAATCCCAGGGGGATTTGGCTATGCATTTTATCAAATCTGGTATCAAACTCACTAACTGTCTTGTTCTCCTTTTTCTTTATCTGGTTGAACCGATTCATTATCATACCACTATATTTCTTCAGTGACCACCTACTTCTGAACAACTTGGTGAAATATTCATATGTGGTGAGGTGATCATTTGGTAATCCATTAAACCACCTTTGGGCATCTTCAGTGAGAGATGTTGCTAGAAACTTCATTGCAACATATTCATGTTCCACTCCTTCATTCTGTATGTCTTGACCGATGGCATGTAGATATCATTCTGCGGTGATTACATTGTTCCCAGAAAAATTTGGAAACCATTTGTTGATTTATTTAGGCATGGTATTGGGACATCCAACGATAACTGCCATGTTTAAGGGATTATAGAGGTCCTTTTCCCAAGGATGAGCCATTGGTATAAGTGGGAGATTAATGTGAAAGAGTTTTTTGACAACGAGGGAATGGAGAGGAGGCCATCTATGGTAGGTTTTGGAAGGTTTGAATCTTCCAGGGGGAATGGTTTTTCGAGAAGAAGGATTATGGGATGGTGGATTCACTAGATGAGTCTTATCTCATCAAGGAAGGAAAGAGAAATCAAAGTTCCCTCAAGTTGAGTCGCCATGAAAACTAGGGAAAGGATTTGGGATTGTTTTCCAAAGTGTGGTTAGGGAACGAAAGAGGATTTAAAATCCTCCTCGGCAGTGACACCAAAATTTTATCTCACAAATTGTAGGTTGGGAAAAGCATGATCCAATCCACAAGGTGGTGAGAACTATGGGACTATCTACCCACTGTCACCTTAGGTAAGTACTCCCATCGCTTTAGTGAAGGAGAAATCCTACACAAAGGGGGTGTCCTGGGTGAACCTAGGGGGAAATGAGATGGAAAGTGGAATAATGGAAGATAATTACCCTATAGGTAAAGCTAAGAAGTGGAAGGTGGCTTGGGAACAAGTCTTGGAGATGGTCAATAGTTGACAAAAGTTTGAGTATATACAGAAGAGAAATGTACCTACTCGAGACAAGAGAAAATACAAGTGTACAAGCCCAATATTCAAATGGAAAAGCAAGTGAATCTTGTTGTCCTATATAGAAGCAGTAAACAATGATATAAATCAGCAAGTAAATGATAATATAATCTGCTAGATATGTCACCAAAATTCAAGTAAAGATGCAAGAGATTAAGCTAGGAATGACTAGTATAAATCAAGTAAGATAAAGCTAGATATTAGTTATAAAGTAAGGCTCTCAAGAAAAGTTATTGAAGAGATATTATGACAGCCTTATGGCTGTAGAAATTTTTTTCTGCAGCAACAAAATTAAACTACCAATATTTACAAACAAACCACCCAAAATATGCGCTAATATTAGTAGATTATTATGGCAACTTATTAGCAATTTCTAACGGTTGAAAAGTGAATAAGAGAAAGCAGTTTATTTGAGTTTTCTTCAGCCCTAATGGATGTAGCATAAAATTTATAACAACAATAATATATCATTTACCAATCAAAATTCCCTAGTGGATCAAACAAGCTATTAAGGCAAATAATTGATTCCACTTTAAACAAATTGAATATCTCGTAAAATCACATATTCCAATGCAATAATTTATTTCTCCAATGAAAATTTCATATTAGTGCTTTATATCTATTGGGTAAATGGAGTCTTGTATATAAGAGTTAGATCCACAATATCACTAGGGGTGCAGGCTCTTTTACTCCCTAGAGCATGCAAAACTAACAAGGTAAGGCTAGGAGGGTGTAAGCCCTTTTACTTCTCCTAGCAACCTTGTAAAAATGACTATTTAACTAGAAAAATAATATGAACCTTTGTGGAGGGTTTATGCTATGATAGTCCTCCAAGGGTTTGAGACAATATTATCAATTAAACTAGAAGAAAACACCAACACAATGCAAAAATTTCCTTACCAATTTCAAAATAGCAAGATCAAACCCTATTTTACCAAGCAAGATCCATCCATAAGCAAGAGAAGAAGCCTCCAAGAGCTGCACACCACATTATCTCCACAATATACCAAGAGAAAACACCATAAGATAGTTGCACAAGAGGGATATGATCCAAATTTCCCAAGTAGGGCGAAAATTTCAGCCAAGTAGTCTTTCGTACATGAGAGAGCTATGTTAAAATAAAATGAAAATGATCCTTATTTATACAAAACTCCTAAAAGGTGTTTTTCCACATAAAGTTAGGGTAAACCACAAATCAAGGAGGCAAATCCCTTTAATTTTCCCCTTTACAAAAGAATTTCAAGTTAACACATGAAGAAAACCCTAAAAGTGTGATGTCAACCCCTTCTAGGGTGACGTCTTGGTCACTTTGGCAAGACGTTGAGATTCAAGATTAAATCATTGGGCCTCCAAAGGCCTTCCCTTCACACATTGGGGTATTACCTCCAAGGTACAAGGGATATTCCTCATCATAAGTGCTCAAAGACCCTATGAAATTTTCCAAGTTTAGGTATGGGAGGGTTGATAAGGTGACCTATTGGGTGAATTAGTCCTTAAGTCAAGGAGTGTTTCCTAGGTGGAAACCTCTATAAGTCATGTGGAGAAGATGAAGTGGATGGGGGTAAGACTTCTTGGGCATGGGGATAATGACATACAAAGGTTCATATTGTCTCATTTATGGGTGCCTTTGTAGAGGGTGTGATGCACTTTCATTTTCAAAGCATCCTTTTTCCAAGCCCATTTATTGCCATTAATTATTTAGAATTTTTCCAGGTTGAAGCCAAGGTGGGACTTCTACCTAAGCATGAAAAAAATTGTCCACCTTGATTCTACCCTAATCACACTATGCTTCCCCAAGTTGAATACAATGTGTGGGACTTCTACCTAAGCATGAAAAACATTGCCCACACATGCTCTACCTTGGTTGGCATTTTTATATTGTTATTTTTTACGGGTCCCATCAGTTTCTTGTGAGAGACATTTCATTGTCCTTGGGATCCCTAAGCGAGCATATATAAGTTTTATGATTGGATTTTATATTTTTCCAGCTACAAACCTCTGGGCCTTCAACCCATTCTTCCCATGAAATGAGGTACAATCATTTCTTGGGTCAGTACACCTGAAAATCCCAATAGATAAGGAGACGAAAAAGGGGTGAAGTGTGAAAAATGGTAAGTATGATCAAGGGGAATATGTGTGAAAAATGGTAAGTATGATCAAGAATGGTAAGATGACTCATTGAGGAGAATCTTTATATAAAATCCATCCCAATGGTGACCACTAATAATAGAGTAATGTCAACCACCATCAAGGTGAAACATGGCAAATAGCATAATTTCCAAGAAAACGCTCTATAATCAAAAGAATCTTTAAATGCAACATACCCAAATGCATGAAATATTAAAGTGACACTTAACACAATACATGACTTGTAAAAGTTTCATGGAGCAAGACCCATTGTATTATAGAAGCAAGATGATGTGGTTTATGCCATTACGAATCCAGGAAATGTGGTGGTGAATCATGTATCTATCTATGCATGTGGATGCCGTCACCATTCTCTCTCATACTCTATGTCTGCAACTCATGGCCTCAAGATTAAAAGGGTCTCCTTTAGTTATCCTTTTAGAAATTTGGGATAACACCCCTGATCTCTGCTAACTTGGAAACACATGCAAAATAAAATAAAGGAATTGGAAAAATATGCTTTAAAAAGAGGAAAGATATGTACAATAAATAACAAAGGCACCTATAAATGCCATAAATATCATTCTTATATATATCATGAAAACTCATACCTTGAAGTCTAACCCCATCCACCTCACTTCACTACATGAGATATAAATGATTCTCCTTGGAAACATTCCCTACTTGAGGAATTGGTTCGCCAAATAGGGCATTATGGAATAATTCTCCCATAATTAAATTTGGAAATTTGTATAAGGTCTTTGAGAATTTGTTTATTTTGAAAATGGGGGGTTTTTTATGCACATGTTTGGGTGGTTATTTCATTAGATATGGATTACTTGACATGATAATTATGACTTGTGGACTCGGAGGGTGTACTTATTTGTCTTTGTAGGTCCTGACAAGCGAAATCTTGATCGGAAGGCAGGTCACTTGACCTTCATTGGGCATGAAGCCCATAGGTTGGATGATGCACCCTCCTCCCTTGTACATGGGAAGAAGGACATTGCCTTTGGAGGTACTCTGGCACTAAGTGAGATGATTGCCTCCATCTCCTGCTACCAAACTACAGGCTGGAAGCTTCAAACGCTACACCTATGCCCTAGATGTCACATGGAATTAGGATTTTGATGAGATTTCATTATTGTGTTGGTGATGGTCATGGCTCTTGATGAAGAGTGTTGGGTATGATCCAACTCCATCTTCACAATATTAGTTAAAGAAGTGGCAAATTCGGGCCATCAGACAAATGGAACAACAGATACTTGTCATTGATGGCAAGAATACTGTGGTTGCAAAGATGATAAATAAATAATGAATAACAACAGGCAATAATCGAGGAAGACAGAGATCCAAGGACCGTTGGATCCCATTCAAATTTCTAAGAACGAGGGCCGATCGAATGAAGACATTGAAGGAGGAGGACAGCTCTACCAAGTGATCTGAAGCCAGCAAGACCCACCATCAGCTCTGATAAGGATAACCCGTGACGCCTTTTAAAGGCTGGAGAAGTGGGAGTGATTGCAGGTAAAATCGCTGACCTACTCGAGCCGTCGGATTCAGGTTAATCCGAACCGCTGATCAAACTTCATGATTGGAGTTTCACCGAATCAGCGACTTTGAAAATGTCCAATCGACGACAAAACGCGATATGAGATTTCGCGATTTGATCGTAGAAATAAGAAGCAAGCATGAGATATGGACTTTGATTTCCTTCACGAGAATCTGGATCTGAGTGATTGGGAATTCTATAGGCATGCATGATGACACATCGAAACGTCAAACTCGATGAGGCTTCGACCATATCATGTGTTGATCACCATATAGCCAAGGCCTATAGCCGTAGAGGATGAAGCCGCGATGGAAAGCATGACTATGACTTCCGGGTGGATCAGAATCTTTGAAGTGACAAAGTCAGCTCTGACATCGGCGCCGACATATGCTAAATAGCTTATGTAATCCGGGTCACGCCGACGCTTGATCTCGACCGCTGAGCTCCAGGACCGCAATTTTATTTCCGGGATCACAACATGGAGTGGCAAGTGAACAAATGAAACGATACTTCATATTGGCGACTAATCAACCGCTGAGACAAGATCTGACCTGACCGTTGATCTAATCTCTATTACGACTGATATGCAATCGCTGAGCAGCTCCTTTTCATAAAAACCGCGGGTCACAGCCCTTGTTCACGAGAAGAGAAGGAGTCAGCCCAGATAAGCTCCATATCAGAGTTTCAAGGATCGCGTGGCGTGAAAGTGTAGAGAAACTTGGGCAAAGGAATGCCGAAATGACAAAACCCGATTTAAAGACAAAGAATGATAAAGAACATCCAATGGTACGAATAAATCTTGAATGTGATCAAAGGGTTACTGTTCCCTCTCACAATTAACCTATCACATGACACTCCGCTGGAAAAACGGATTCTTGAATGAAAAACAGTTATCATTTTAGTTGGCAAGACATGTGTCTTTGGCTTGTCAAAGGGAAGTGGAAGTGGAACCGGCCATGTAGTGTGTATAAAATAAAATGAGAAAGACCGAATATGGTTGGCTGTTCTGAAGAGAATATGAGATGAAATGCAGAGAAAAAGAAAGAGAGAAGAGGCATACATGAAATTGAGAAAATGTGTAGAGCGAGATGAACCACAGAGAAGAAGCAAAGCAGAATGACAGAAAGCGTATGTAACCTGAATGACAAAAAAAGATTGATGCAGAGCAGACATGCTAAACAAACACCGTAAGAAGAGAAGAATTGGCAAGTAATACTTGTTGAGATCAGATACAGAGAAAGATTTGTAAGAATTGATTTATCCGCGGTGGGTAGTTGTTCCAGTATTCATTATTTGATATTTTCTAGGAGGTTGGGAGGTGCCCTGAGGATCAAGTGTCCCCGTGAGGTTCGGCGGGTGCTTGAAACACGCGGAGTTGAAGCCCATCCGTTGCAGGAAATAATGCAGGGTGCTAGGAGCACAGCAGCCTGCTACGTGCTGGAGCCCGTAATCGAAGTTGCGTCGGAATATCTGCAGTTGTTGCTTCCATCCGGCCAGCCGGAATATCTGTGAAGTTGAAAGCTCTCATCCAGCCAGCTGAATATTCAGGAGTTGGTTCTTCCTTCTAGTGGTGCTAGAGAAACCAGAGTTGGAGCTCTCAAACAAGGTACTAAAACGAGGTAGCAGCCTCACATTGAGTTGGTGCTCAATTGTAAATGATGTATAACTGAAAAATATCTACTATCATTTCAAGAAGAAGAGGTTTTCTTCCCTTTATGGGTTTCCTAAGAAAACTGCCTGTATTTTATGTGTGACTGATGGTTTTTTAATTTTACTGTTCATATGCCGTATATTGTTGATGACCACATGAAGAAAGATTAATAATGTTTTGAATCATTAAAACTGTTTAAGCTTCACATACAACTGATTCACCCTCACTGAAAGTTGTTTTAGTACTCAACAATTGGGTATTAGAGCCGTTTTTATTTAAAGGTAGATCTGGAAGTTTAAACATGACAAGTCATGAAGGGACTTCATTTACTAAGCCTCATCTGTTTGATGAAACAAATTTTTCTTCCTCGAAGATTAGAAATTAGAGAACATATTTAATGGCCTTGGGTACGTATGTGGATGTAGTAGAGGACTGATATACCGCTTTTTCCTGGTTGTGCTAGCCAACAAGGATGATAAGTTGGAGTTTAGTTTTAATTCTAAGGGGATGAATGCTATCTTGAATGGACTTGCTGAAGCTGAGTTTGTAAAGGTGATGCATCTTGATACTGCCAAAGCAATGTGGGATAAAGTTATTAACAGTTATGAAGGAAATGAGAAAGTAAAAGGCGCCAAACTTCAAACCTACGGATTGAAATTTGAACAACTAAAGATGAATGAAGATGAAACAATTAGCAAGTATTTTTTAAGAGTTGAAGAACTCGTAAATGCCATGAAGGGTCTAGGTGAGACGTTTGATGACTCAGTCTTAGTTCAGAAGATTTTAAGATCCCTGCCTGATAAATTTAATCAAAAAGTCTCTGCAATAGAAGAATTAAATGATCTCAAAACTCTGTCCATTGATCAACTTCTAGGAACTCTAATTGCATATGAAATGAGAATTAACAAAGATAAATCCAGTACTAGAGAAGCATCTTTCAAATCAGACAAGAATATTGATTCAAAATTTGATGACATTGAGGCAAAATTCGTGAGAAGATTAAAGAAAGGATCAGGAAAATATCAAGGGAAGTTTCCTTTCAAATGCTTTAACTGTGGTAAGATAGGTCATTTTGCATCTAAGTGTGCCCATCAGAAAAAGGACCAGAACTCTGATGATGAAAAGAAGTACAAGTACAAGAAATATAATAAAAAGAAAAGTTTGGTTGCAAATAATGACAATTCCTCATAAGACACCAATAGTGACTCATCCGATGAAGATAAGACAAATGACTTTGTACTTATGGCCAAAGAGGATCATGATAATAAAAGCACAGGCAATGATAATAATGAGGAAGAAGTTGTGGTGGATTTGGAAGGAGAACTAATCAGCGCATTGGAAGAAATTGATAGACTCAGATCTAAAAACAGAAAGATGAAACAATTGTTAACACAGTTTGAAAAAGACAGTAAAGAACCTGATGAAGATTTTGCTCTGCTGAAAGTGGAATTAGAAGAGGCAAAGAAGATAGAAGACATACTGAAACAACAACTGTCAGAGAATAAACTCAGGTGTGAAGCCCTAGAAGAAGAAATAGTAAAGACTAGAAAAGAAATGGAGAGATTCAAAGGACTGTATCATCAAAATCTGCCAAGTATAAAAGCATCAGAAGAATTAACCTCCATTCTAAATCAGCAAAGAAATTCAAAGCTGAAAGCTGGATTGGGATATGAAGAAGGATCAAGTAGTGATCATCCAAGTAACA
>SNQJ01S0109704.1:0-29156 GCA_010110895.2 Picea sitchensis
AAGGTAAAAAGCTAAAACCAATTTGTTATGGTCCTTTCAAAATTTTAGACAAGATTGGTTCTAATGCTTTCCGGTTAGAATTGCCTCCATATATGCAAATTTATTCAGTTGTAAATGTGGAAAAATTGAGATTGTATGAGCCTCCTATGATCAAGGATCAAGGAGAGAATGTTCATATTCCTTCCATAGAATATTTTTCTCCTGAGTATATGAATGAGTTGCAGGAAGACACCATTTTGGACAAAAGAGTCCTTAATTCTTGTAGGGGTGATGTGGAGTATCTTCGAGTGGGATTGAAGGGCACAAATCCAAGTCAGGTCAAGTGGATGGAGACTGAAAAAGTGAGGGCACATTATCCTCACTTATTTACCAACTGATACCAGACTTTTGGTGGTCCAAAAGATTCCAAGTGGGGAGGGTTGATCTAGGAGGATCCTCAGGTCCAGAAAATGCTCAAAAATAAAAGTTCTCGGAATTGGACGAAAAAAATTCCATTGCATCTGTATCATCTCATTGATTCTGACCATATATTTACTTCCTCAAATAGACATCATATGAAAAATTTATCGCACTCTGATCAAATTCCCAAACATGCAAAACGTCAACAGTCAACAGGCAAAAAGTCAACGTTGACATCACCATGACGACATCATGTTGACGTGGTAGATGATCGCACAGTGATGTGGCAGAGGATAGGATTGGTGGTTGGGAAGGGTGGAAAACGTGGATGAATGATCACTTGACATGTGTCACCATCATAGGCGAATTAAATGGTGCCACATGGCCCAATCATGGGCTGCCACATGGCACCCACTAATTTGTTCTCTATGGTAAAAGGTACATGGACTCCACCGAAGTCGAATCCATGACCTTCGACATGGGGGAACGTTTTGGGCAGGGCTGGTCTACCAACCCGCCTGCGGTGATGCTTATTAACCTAAGTTCAAATTTAATATTTGAACTTGCCATAAGTTTGGGCAGAGGTGGAAAGGGGCTAGGGTCTAGCCCCAGCTCGTGGTTTTATTACTTACCATACACCCAAAATTAAGCACCTGGGTGCATACACTCCAATGATAAGGTAGGGCATGGGGGCCACAAAATAACGCTCAACCACTCCACTAGACTAGGGTGATGACCATAGGCCAGGGCTGATCGACGGGGGGCTTATCTATCCCGATCGGGCCCTCAATTCCATCGATGGTGCCATGTGACCAGGATTTAGCGGAGGAGGGGCCAGTGCACAACACCTTTGTGGGATAGATATTGGCCATATGGACCCATATGACCTGGGAAAGGGGCGTGCGCCCATGTTTTGGGGACCTGTTTTAATTTTTTGTAACATAGTGGGTATTTTTCTATAGTTTTCACCCAGATTGTCCATTTTTGGAAATTACTTGGCCATCTGGAGGGGGATTTGATCCCAAAAAGAGGCCATATATTTTTGGGAAGTTGGGCTTCCATAAATGAGCCTAAAAACTATATAAACTAGGCCTTTTGAGCTTGTGAGGGTAGTTTTTGTATGCAGGGAATGTGAATAGCAGCTTGAGCTAATGTCCCATTTCTCATGTTTTGAGGGGCATTGAGTCATGTTTTGAGAGGAGATGGTTGAGGCATGTGTGAATCTACATAAGGAGGTCCTGTACAACATATTAGAAGCCTATGTTTAACAACAAAGAGACATTGTAAAGATAACTTGATCATTAAAGATCAATAAAGCGGTCCTCCACTTGGAAGCGAGCTCAAAGACGTAGCCACTCATTGGTGAACTCCGTTAACAAGTTATTTGTGTCTATTTCTCTTTCTACATGTTGTTAACTTCTCGTATTTGCAGCATTGTTTATTATGGTTGAACTCTTTAATCTTTCATGAGCATCAAGTTAATGTAAATTTGTTATTAGTACCTTTCATTTTTGGATCACTAAAGAACATATTGAAAATCATAAAATATAAGTCATTGCTTACAGGTTGGGTAAAATAGTATACATATTGCCCCCATAATATCAATGTATGTATCTATTCGATTCAAATTGTAATCAATCAATAAGTCTCCCCTTGCAGCTTTTGATTTTATTGCACATATGAATACGCAGTTTCCTTCACGCTCCTCAAATACGCAATTGTGTTTCTTATTTGTGGTCGCGGGTCGTGTACTGTTTATAAACCCTGCAATATTCCCCATTTATTTTGGCCTTTCGTCAATATATATACTTTCTCCTTTATTTTGATCATTGTCTTTTAGATGTATATGATTTGCATCCAAGCCATATCTTTGCATACTTTTTGTATATTGGACTAGTCGTATCCAATTTTTGTATATATAACAGGGTCCAACATACTCCATCAATTCAGTTAATTCGATGTAACAGACCTATATGCCATCCATGGAAAATATCCCCAAACCAATGAAGATGGAGCAATTCAGTATATCCTTTTGTTTACACAAAAATCATTGTTTATTTTAGGAAGATCCTTGGGTACCCATCATTTCACTATATGTTTGTACCTCAAGGACACCTCAATGTCGTCTATGCTCTCATGATCATAGTAACATGATCCTCCTTTTACAAGAAACAATTCCATGTGTCTATGGAATTTTCTTCTGATCTTCTCACCTCAAGTTGATCTATGTTGGCCCTTGGTCATGGATTAAGGAAGAAAGAAAGGATTAAAGAAGAATAAAGAGAAAGCATGAAGTGCGTGGAAGGCACACAAATCGAGGAAAGGTTGAAGTGGTTAAAGAAGAAAAAAAGAAGGAGCAAAGTAAAAGAAATCAAGTCATTCGAAGAGAATATCAAGGAAGACAAAGCAACAAAGAGGATAGATCGTGGACAAGTCAACAAGTGGAAGAAGACACTAATGGGTACTTTGGAGCACTTGACGGAGAAGAAGGAAGAACAGGTTGGCGAAGTCCTAAAAAGGCGGGTTATGTGGACCTAGGGTTTTGGCACCTAGACTCGGTCTAGGGTTTCTAAGAGTCATAAAATAATAAATAGAGGGATAGAAGAGAGAGGGAAAAAGGTGATGTTGTTTTGAGAGATAGAAGCATTATGTCCTAGGGCATTATTGTAATTGTGGATCTTTAGCTGGGTTTGAAGATCTATTCTACAGCTAGGTGCGTAGAGGGAGGGAATAAAGAGAAAGAGAGAAGAGGATATGCAACTGAGTGCCCCAGATAGAACTGTGTATTTTCATCTACTTAATCAATAAACACAGTTATGTAGACGTAGCCCTAGGGAGAGGGTGAACCACGTAAATATTGTTGTTATTTGTGGTTGATGCTGTGTTATTTTCTATCTTTTATACTGTTATTGCATTATTGTTTTCCCTTATTGAAGATAAGATATATAACTCACTTCGTGAAGTTAAACACAATATTGTTAAGGATCTCTAGGTTACCTTGCGTTGTTATTCTAGAATCATCTTGCACTTCCCCTGGTTGTAGACACCTGTGTCCTGCAACTCCCCTATTGCTACTTTGGGTGAGAATTCATCTGCTTTGTAGGTGTTGACGAAAGGGCTAATAGTTAGGGTTTTTTGGTGCATTGTTAGAGTTGAACCCTAGGTCTGCCCCTATGCCAACAAATAGTTCTATTGTTGAGACCTAAAAATGTGATTGCTGGGAACTAAACTAAAGAAAAAGAGAAGCTATGTGTGAAGATTTGCTGCTGAATTGCATCATACTCTACTTGACTTGCGAAGCTTTGTGCTAAGAAATAAGTCCGATCTGAAGAAAAGAGGTACGATCCTAAATGAGGTAAAGCTTTATTCTTTGACAAGAGTAAGATAGGTGAATTGTTTGCATGAACTTAAGTATGCTTAATAGATTTGAAAGGAGGAGTTGATTTGGGTAAAATTAATGAAAATGAATAAAGATATGTTATTCCTATGCATAGAAAGATTTTTTGGACTAATAAGTGGATGCAAGAACCTAGGATTTTTTTTTGTAGATTGCAGGTCCAACACTATGACCCTAGTGCATAGTATAGAATAGGTTGGGGAACATTTAAAAGAAAAAGAGGCTTAACTCTATGTTATAACTGTAGAAGACCGGGACATCTTGCTAAGGAATGCCCTGACACATGTCCTATTTTTCTTTGTTGTAAGATTGTTGGTCATGAGGTTGATGATTGTCCAAGGATGATTGGTAAAGTTGAATGAATGAACATGAGACATGAAAACTATGAATAAATTCAAGATACTAAGGGCATGTTAGAGAGTCATAAAGAGAAATAATCAGAGAAAGTTCAGACTATGTTATTACAGTTGAAAGAAACGATGGATGTTCACAAAGATGTTAGTTTACCGGAGATCCTGAAAGTAAAACAGTGCATAAGTGTGAGAATATAAGACTTGTTGGCACAGGGGTAGATCCAGGGTTCAACACTACAACAACGCACCAACAAAACCCTAACTATCGGCCCTTTCGACAACACCTGAGAAGTAGATTAAGTCTCACCCGAGGTAGAGGCAGGGGTGGTTGCAGAACTCCAGTGTCTGCAACTTCAGTTGGGACATAGATCTATGATTATAATACTTAATAGAGCACTCAACAATTAACATTCATCAATATTCAGCTCTTATTTACATCGCAGTTGAACCCTAATCATGGCACAACACAGTATTCATTCAGATCTATTACATTCAAGAAATAAGCATATCCACATAAGCCAAATCTAGTATTCATCCACACTATTAAGAACATAACATTAGCATATCTATATATCATTCATCTATGTTAAAGCACCAAGCAAGAAACACATAGACACATCAATACATCACACAAAGCAAAGAAACATAACATATACATGGTTCACCCCCACCCTAGGGCTACATCCAATAACTCTTCTCTTCTTTATTATCTTCAGTCAATCATCTACATGCACGGAGCCAAAAAAACCCTACTCCGCATAGGACAAGAGATCTGTGTGCACCTTGTCAGATCCTCCTTCCCCGAGCTATGTTACAACACAAAGCCTTCTACAGTCACTTTCACTCAGCTCTACAAGTCTCACACAGTATGCACAAAGCATCTATAATCCATACTTAGCACTTAGCCCAATATCACATTTAGCCATTCATACTCACTACATTGATTTAGCATCTATTTATACATACAAACTAGGCCTAAGCATGGGTAAACCCATGGGCTAACATCTCCATACCCGTTACATAATCCCAAATCCCATAAAGGGCCCAAAAAGGGGCCGAGATCCCGCGATCTCCATTTCGTCTTGCGCTCCACCTTCGACAACCCATCGAAGTCCCAAAATGGTCAAAAATGACCAAGGATCCTCAAAACTTGGTCAAGGGCCAACAACCCCCCATCACTCACCTGTGAGACGTCCCGAGTCACTCTGATCAAACTAGTTATTCCTCCAAATCCTTGAGCTTGGATCGAGTTGCTTCAACTTGTTGTTGTACCACAACCTCTTGTTTAGCAAATTCTTGTATGACTTCTTCGTTGACAGGTCCCTCTAGGTGTTGTTCAGCTGCAGTGATGACTTGCTCCAATTTCGCTCCTTGGCCTTTGATATATGTGAACATTTGGTAAGCCTTATCTTGTACAGGTTGGAGTCTCTGAGTTACTTCCATAACTCTACTCTAAATAGTGTGGACCTGCTGCTGGGTAGAGAGATGCTCTTAGGATAGCTTCATTCTTTCCACAACTGAGAGGGGATTCAATTATGCATGTATCATTTCGGCTTGATACTTCACCTCTTGGAGTTGCGACTCCAGTGCCTTCAGTTATGGATTCTCAGTGAGTTTTTCATAGGTCTGGGCACTGGGATTAGTAATTTTCTTACATTCCATAGCAAGGGATTGTATTCTCTCAACTGCACTTCGAGCAGTTTCTTCTCTTTGATCCCTCACATCCTGCGGGGTCCTGGGCACTATGCAGAGCTCTAAGTCTTGTATTCATTGTTGTAGCTATTGGATAGCTTCTATAGGATGCTCTACTTGATGTGTAACTCAGTCTTCTACTTGTACCTCAAATCCCTTCACAGAGTGAAGTGCTTTGTTGACTGCTTCATTCACTTCGAGTTGCTTTGTAAGCAACTTTTCTTTTTCTTTTCATATCTGTACTCTCTCTTCTTCGAACTTTGCCTGGAGATCAACCTTCTCCTACTCTGCAACTCTACGTTGTTCTACGAGTACACCTTGCACTTGCTTCAAGGTCTGAGTGGCTTGTTCTTTATCTTCTTGAGCACGACGAAGGTGAGCTTCGATCGTATCGGCTAGTCGATGGAGTTGGCATGGCTCATCTCCCAACTTTGGTTCTCTTGATGGCAAGGGCGAAGTGGAGACTGCACGGCTGGACTGAAGGGCCTGTTGTACCCCTCGGAGTTTGACCTCAATTCTATCATACATTTCCTCCTTCTTAGATTCTTTCTTCTACACTATTTCCAGTGAAGCGTCATTGAGAGTTGCGATGATGAAGTCAAAATCATCGACAATAAGCACAATATTCATCTTGGTCACAATGGATTTTGATTTCTTTTGGGAAGAAGGTTTCAGGGGAGAAAGCTTCCTCTTCTTCATGGGATCAACCTCGTCTCTAGGTGGTGTTACTTTTCCTAGCTTTGGTTCGGCTCCTTTGTCAGTTAGTTCTTTTACTTCATCATCACCCCCTCGGTCAGGTGATACTGAAGAAGTATTTCCTAAGGCACTGCTTAAATCTTGGACCTCTTCGGTCTTCTTCATTTTGCTGGGCCCAGGTGTATCTTGTTCTTTATGCATGATCTTTGGGTTGTCAGGGTCAGACATCTCTACAGGTTATGTTGGAATAAGGAGGTTTGTCAACTAGTCCTTAGTGATCTCTTCAAGGTCTTCTTCCATGAGATTGTAGTATGATTGAAGCTGCTCCTTATGTTCATCGGCTTGCGCTGTAAGGTAGATGAAGTGTTGATCTGCGTATAAATTCATCAGGGATCAGAACCTTTGTAGGGTGTTCAAAGTCATGTGAGGTTCTTCTTCTATGGCTCTCTTCAACTGCATGTAATAGGTGTGAAAAACAACATTCGACTACCACTGTTTGTTCATATCACTCAAATACCAAAGTGTTGCGAACTTTGCAGCAAGTGGTTCAAACAGTTCAATATCCTGGAAGGTCGCACCTTTCGGCATCTCCCAGGAAACATAGGCGATATGGATAAGGGTCCACCTAAAATGGAACTCGTAGCCCTGATCCTGGGCTTCACGACAGTCTAGCTCCAACGGATTGACTAATTACTTTGCCCAGTTCATCTGCAGGCCTTCCACACACTTCCCTGCGAGGTCAACGACAAAGCCTGTGACCTGCATAGGTCTATTCTTCCTTACTAAATTTTTGGCTATTAGTTGGAAGGATAGGCGCACTACGCCATTCTGGATGGAGGCTACCTTGTAGCCTCGTGTTCCCTTTTCAACATTGCCATATGTATCCTTGATTTTCTGTGCTAGCGCGCAATCTGTGGCTTTTTCTGGATAGAACTCCTGTGGGTTAGGTCCTTGCTTACTTAATCTCATGATCCTATGGATCAACATTAGGTTGACTGTAATACGATGGTCTAGCCATAAGTAACCACCATGGTAACATGAGATAAATATCTTGACATAGGCATTGACTTCCTGGTGCCTTCCGAAGTGTGGGATCTTCATTACGTTTAACAGGATGGACTGCACAAGGTTCATCATCCACAGTTGAGGTATTATCGTTGATTTATTCCCCTTCATCTTGGTCAAGTACTTATACGGGGTGAGCTTATTGTAGTTCTTGCGATCTCTGAGGTTGAAGTCTCTAAAATTCAACGCTTTGATCTTGTCCTGTTGTGCTTGAACTACGCATATCCCCTTCGGGAGGTACGCAGTAATCATGGAGTACTCAAAATGTCTTGGCATGCTATCTCGACTCACCGTGTCGGCCAGAGGTAGGATGTAATCGGGAAATATGGACAGGATCAGCTTCGCATTGGCTCTCTTTTCTGCTAATGGTCGAGATGATCCGGCTCCGCAAGCAGTCGACAGAGAGGCTTGCACTCCTCTCGTTGACGATGCTTGAAGAATTGCATACATTTCTCTTTCAGTCATTAGGTCAATAAGAACTTACTCGAAAATTTTCTCTGCAACGTTAAGCTCACCCGGCATGCACGCTAGTGGTTGAATATCTCAGGTTCGAAGAGTAACTAGTTAATGCAATGGGATGACTGGTAATAGTGTGGTGATCACTTTGGGAAATCAACTAATATGTGGGTTCAGATTCACAGCCAAAAAAATTGTTCTCGTTGCGTGGCACGATGAGATAAATAGATAACTTGGCAACAAATCTCTTGCAATGGGTGCAAAGCCTTCATTAACTCAGTTCTATCCATTATGGTGTGGTCCCAACGGTCTGGTGGTGAAATTTCTGATCATAAATTCCTTTCTACCCATTCAGGCCGTTGGTCGAATGGTTATACTGTCCCCAACGGCTATATTTCTTCGCCATGGCGAAGTGCCATGTGACACTGTTCTGATATTCTGGCGAAGTTCCACTTTTGCAAATTTTCCTTCTACAAAGTTCCCTCAAGAACCTTCTGCAACTTTTCAATCTTATCTCTCTTCTTACTTAGTTTTCTAGCCTTCTTTCCAATGAGCTTCATCTCAGAGTTCCTTTTTCCATTCTGATTCTTATATTCTTTTGGGAGAGTAACTTCGCGTTGTTGAGATTATCTCCTAGAAATCAAGGGTAATACTTCATATGTATCTAGAATAGGTACTTCAGTCTTTTGTGGGTCTTCTAGTGTGCTTCCCACTTCGACATCCAAGTCTCTGGTTTTAAATAGCTTTGTGTGGTTCTCCTGTTCTTCAATCAAGTATGTGATACTCCTAGTCATGAAATCTTTCAACTCTTGCTTCTTTTGCTCCAAGATTTCTTCTTCTTTTCTTTTGGCCTAATCTCCTTTAATCCAAGTTTTTCCTAGTAACATAGCAAATGGAGCATTGTTCTCGATAAATTTAACAACTTCAAATTCTTCCTCTGTCAAAGTTCCATTGGCATTCATAGATATCTGGATGAGCTTTCCACATAGGTTTATCATCTTTCCTCTAAATAAACCTATTCCTCCCAATGAAGGAATCATAGCAGGATTTACTAGAATTTCCCAAGTTCTTTCTATCATGATATTCACCTGTGTTTCTTCATCTAGAATACAGTCAATGTCAAAGTCTCCTATTCTTGCTTCAATGCATTCTTTTTCTTTAAATACCTCTGATAGAATGACATGTCGGTGGTCGTTCATGGTTTCTTTCATCTATAGCAATACTTTCTCTTATTCTTTTTGGGGTTCTACCATAATCTCAGTTGCTTGACCTTTCACGTGGTCTTGTTGTCTCATATTCATTCTCGCAACCTTATCAATCATTCTAGGGAAATCCAAAACTTCATGGTCCATAGCTATGCAACAGAGGCAACTAGGTCTTCTTCTAGGGCATTCCTTAGCAATATGTCTTGGTTTTCTGCAACTGTAACAAAGAGTTAATCCTCTCTTTCTCTTAAATGATCCCTAGCCTCTCCTATACTATGCACTAGGATCATGGTAGCTAACCTGCAACAAATTCTTTCTAGGGTCTTGCATCCATTCGTTAATCCAAACATTATTTCTATGCATGGGTATAACATATCTTTCACTATTCTTATTAGATCTACTCATATCAAATCTTCTTTCTTCTATTAGTGCCCTAGTTTTCAATCTAGGACAAATCTTATAAAACATTCCTAGATCCATACTTTAGAAAAAAAAAATTCCACTAATCTTACTTCTACAGAGCACAAAGCTTCCAGATCTAAAACTTTTCACTATTCTTACATTTATCAGAGCACAAAGCATTCAGATCTTACCTCTTTTCTTCAGATCAAACTTCTTTTCTTTTGCACAGAGCTTCACAAACTAAGTAGAGTACTACACACTAGAGCGACAGATCTATGCACAGAGCTTTCACAATTTTAGGTGAGATCTTTGCAAAAGCTTCTTTTTTCCTCAATTCCCAGCAATCACAATTTTAGGTCCTGGAAACAAAACCATTTGTTGGCACAGGGGCAGAACCAAGGTTCAACGCTACAACAACGCACCAACAAAACCCTAACTACCGATCCTTTCGGCAACACCTATGAAGCATATGAAGTCTCACCTGAGGTAGAGGAAGGGGTGGTTGCAGGACTCCAGTGTCTGCAACCTTAGCTGGGACACAAATCTGTGATTATAATACTTAACAGAGCACTCAACAGTTAACATTTATTAATATTCAACTCTTAGTTACATCACAATTGAACCCTAATCATGGCACAACACAATACTCATTCAGATCTATTACATTCAAGCACTAAGAATATCCACATAGGCCAGATCTAGTATTCATCCACACTATTAAGCACATAACATTAGCATATCTATCTATCATTCATCTATGTTAAATCACTAAGAAATAAACACATAGACACATCAATACATTGCACAAAGAAAATCAACACAACATATACATGGTTCACCCCCACCCTGGGGCTATGTCCACCAACTCTTCTCTTCTTTATTAGCTTCAGTCAATCGTCTACATGCACGGAGCCACAAAAACCCTACTCTGCATAGGACAGGATATCTGCATGCACCTCGCTAGATACTCCTTCCCCAAGCTAGGTTACAACATAAAGCCTTCTACAGTCACTTGCACTCAGCTCTGCAAGTCTCACACAGTATGCACAAAGCATCTATAATCCATACGTAGCACTTAGCCCAATATCAAACAGATACAAATCTAGGACTTAGCCATTCATACTCACTACATTGCTTTAGCATCTATTTATACATACAAACTAGGCCTAAGCATGGGTAAACCCATGGGCCAACATCCCCATACCCGTTACATAATCCCAAATCCCAAAAAAGGCCTAAAAAGGGGCTGAGATCCCGCGATCTCTGATTTGTCTTGCACTCCACCTTAGATAGCCTGTCGAAGTCCCAAAATGGTAAAAAATGACTAAGGATCCTCAAAACTTGGTCAAGGGCCAACAAGACTTCGACATAGACTGTGTCTTGGATGAGGAGACACAAGTGAATATTATGACAGAAGACACTTGGGAAATTTTGGGAAAGCCTATTGTGGTACCTTCATTGGGAAGGATAGGCTTGTCTAAGGGTAAGATGATAACCCTATTTGGAAGAGTTACTAATGTGCCTATTATTCTTCATGGAACATTGACTGAAGAAGAATTTGAAGTCATTAAGTTTGTTGGGTACAATGCCCCCTTCCCAATTTTGCTAGGTAAGACTTGGATTGAGAAGGATTAGATCAGAAGGAAAGTAGAGGAAGAAGCTACAAAAAATAAAATGCAAGAACTAAGGGATTTCATAGCTAGAAAAATATATCGACTAATAAAAGAACGAGAGGATAAGTCAAATAAACAAAGCAATGTAACAAGGCAGGAGGGACAAAAGGCAAGAGAATTAGTTGTCAAGGTTTAAAGAATGCAAGAAGGCTTGAAGAACCTATCTATGCAAGAAAGAAGTATATCCACCCAGGAAGTATTTAGAGAGGGGATATTAAATTCAGACCCTTTGAAGACACCTCAACAGTGCGAAGCCACTGAGCTAGGGGAAGATAAGAATAAAAATGAAAAGAGGATTCCAAAAATAGTTAGAGAAACTTAGTTCACAGGAAAGAAGGCAAGGATGCTCAATAAAAAGAAAGCTAAGTTGGAGAAGCTACAAGAAACTACAAAGAACGGATGGAAGACTCCATAGACTGGAACCTCGAAGGAGGCAGGTTCACAGGATTTGAACCTCTCTAGAACAACAAGACCGCACATGATGGGACTTCACCCTGGAAAAGTTATATGATCGTTGGAGGTGCCTCGACCATTAGAATGGCGCTCTAGAATGGTTAGAAAACACATTTATGGGATGATGGACCGCTTTCGGATGTTGAGACGATGCCATAATGGACAGATTCACATTAATGGAAGCTCACTGAGACCTGGTCAAAGGACAAGAGTCAGTCGAATCTAAAATTGTGAAGCTCATTGAGACCCTCCAGCAGCTTCAAGCTAGGATAATAGAATTGGAGGCCTAAACAATACCGATCACCCCACAGGGGGTGCGTGATCAAAGGGAGGAGACCTCTAAGAACACACTAGTAAGTATAAGATTCCTTTCCTTGGAATGCAAACAACTGAGTGATAGAAGCGCACAGACATATGAATGCCTCATCGAGGACCCATAGATAAGGAAGTTAGAAGAGCAGTTACAGGAGCCACAACAACAAGAATTTTGCTCAATAAGATTTCTGTGGTGAGGGTTTTGAGTTAGGTTTGTAAAAACCACAGTTTCGTTGATACAATCTATCAACAAAACTGTGGTTTTTCCGAACCTAATAATCATTTTCCCATGTAGGCGCAGATGAAGCTGCTCACCACAGTAGAAAGAATGAAGAGATCCTAGGAGAAGTGCACAGTACAACAACAGATCACTTCCCTCCAAGGTAAGGTAATGGAAGTGATGCAGAAACTGCACCCTGTGCAGGACGAAGCCTACAAGGTGTTCTAAAATATTGATGGGAAGGGCTTGCAATTGGACCAAGTGGTTGCAACAATAGAACAACGCCTAGAAGGGTCTATTACAGAGCATAAGATATAGGAGCTTGTTGATCAGGAGGCTCAGGCGAAGCAGCAAATCAAGGCAGCTCGAGTTAATCTCGAGGCCTTCGAAGGAGTATTTTCCAGACATGAGTGACAAAAGACGAGTCACAGGTGAGTGTTGGGGGCTTGTTGTCCCTCGACCAATTTTTTAGAAAACATTGGTCAGAGTTGGCCCAGTTTTGGACTTCAACACATTGTTCGAAGAAGGAACGCCTAGGCAGAGCTGAGACCATGGATCTCACCCATTTTTGCGGGCTATGTGGACCCAGTAAGGAGTTTTCTAGGGTTTTTTTAATGGGTTTATGGGATGTCGGCCCATGGGGTTTACCCATGATTAGAACTACTTGAAAAAAGTTAACCATGTAGACTCCTTTTAAGTTAGTATATGGCTTGGAAGCAGTGGTACCTATGGAATAATTGGTCCCTAGTTTAAGAATTGCATCATTTACAGGTATGGATGACACCGGATTTGTTCAAGATAGGCTCGTGCAGTTGATGGAACTAGAGGAAGACATGTTCATTACAAGATTTCATCAGCAGGTACAAAAAGAACTAGAAAAGGCTTACCATGACAGACATATCAAGAAATCATTTAAACAAGGATATTTGTTACTTCTATATGATAAAAAGTTCATGAAGCATCCAGGAAAGTTCAGGACACACTAGCTTGGGAAATTCGAGGTTGCCTATGTTACAGAGGGTGGAGTTATGCAGTTGAATACCCTTAATGGAGATTGGAAGGATGGTTTAGTGATTGGGAGTCGGTTGAAGCTATATTGTGACAACCAAATACCCCACAACTCTCAGTAAAAGCAAAGGAAGAAGGGTATAGGTACCAGGTGCAGTTGAAATTGGGTACCAGACACAGACAATCTGTACAAGATAGGGAGGGATAGAGCAGAAAGCATCGGCTGCTCCACACAGTCTATAGTCGAAGTAATATAGGAGGTTCAACCCTACAGTGACTCAATACGAGTCATATGTGAGTGTTGGGGGCCTGTTGGCCCTTGGTCATGGATTAAGGAAGAAAGAAAGGATTAAATAAGAAGAATGACAAAGCATGAAGTGCACGGAATGCACACAAACCAAGGAAAGGTCGAAGTGGTTAAAGAATAAGAAAAGAAGGAGCAAAGTAAAGGAAAGCAAGTCGTTGGAAGAGAATATCAAGGAAGACAATGCAACAAAGAGGATATATCGTAGACAAGTCAGCAAGCGGAAGAAGACACTAATGGGTACTTTGGAGCACCTCATAGAGAAGAAGGAAGAATAGATTGGTGAAGTCCTGAAAAGGCGGGTTATGTGGACCTAGGGTTTTGGCACCTGGATTCAGTCTAGGGTTTCTAAGAGTCATAAAATAATAAATAGAGGACTAGAAGAGAGAGGGAAAAAGGTGATTTTTTTTTAGAGATAGAAGCGTTATGTATTTAGGGAATTCTTGTAATTGTGGATCTTCAGCTGGGTGCAAATATCTATTCTGCAGTTGGGTGAGTAGAGGGAGGGAATAAAGAGAAAGAGAGAGGAGGATCTGCAGTTGAGTGTGCAGATAGAACTGTGTATTTTCATCCACTTAATCAATAAACATAGTTATGTGGACGTAGCCCTAGGGAGAGGGTGAACCATGTAAATCTTGTTGTTCTTTGTGGTTGATGTTGTGTTATTTTATATCTTTTATATTGTTATTTCATCACTTTTTTCCCTTATTGAAGATAATATATATAACTCACTTCATGAAGTTAAACATAACATTGTTAAGGATCTCTAGGTTACCTTGCGTTGTTATTCTAGAATCATTTTGCACTTCCCCTGGTTGTAGACACCTGTGTCCTGCAACCCCCCTATTGCTACTTCGGGTGAGACTTCATTTTCTTCGTAGGTGTTGTTGAAAGGGCCAATAGTTAGGGTTTGTTGGTGCATTGTTAGAGTTGAACCCTCGGTCTACCCCTGTTCCCACAATCTCCGCCTATTATACCTACTAGATGTCTCACTTTCCTCTATTCTACTTGAACTTCCCTCACTCAATGAAGATAGATCTGACAAATACTTGTTTGCTTGTACGTCCAAAAACACCATCAAATGAGAGAAACAATCAACCAGTGTCCTATACAAAATATATAACTAAATTGCATAGATAAAACACTTATTTTTAAACAAAAATGTTCCAATGAATTGTTTTCATATGAACAATATCTCACTACCCAACCATAAGCATATAGTGTAGATGAAAGAAGGCATAGTGGTTTTTGTTCCCCTTTGTCAAAGTGCCATTTAGGACATTCAACAAATTCAATAGATCTTTGTTTGGCAAAACCCACGAATATGAACATGAGGTATTTGCAAGGTTTTGACGGTGTGAAGGGCACACCACAGATTTCAAAAAAAACATTTTCTTATCCTTCGTCGAAGCCTTTGCATCTCTTTGAAATATGTTCTTTTGGAACAATGTGAAGGGACAATTTTGATGACTCGTTATAAATTATTGTACTAATAAAACAAATCCTTAGTTTAAATGTTCTAAGTTTTGGTTCTTTTCAGAGTTTTTTGGACATATTATTCTAGTCGGAAATTGTTGGATCTTGGTTAAATCTATATAATTTGAGATAAGGATGTTGTTGTTGAGTGTCCAAATTGCACAAAAGAGGGCTCATTGGAAAATATTAAGGCATGGAATCTAATGAAAGGTTATCATGAGGTGAAGATGTCAATATGGCATGCATTAATGGTAGGGATGACATGCATTGTCAAATTTAAAACTCACCCAAGCAGTCAACAAATTTGGTGGTAGTGAGCACTCTTTATTAGAATCGATCTTTCCTTGATTGTTACGTGGGACTTCATATTTCAAAGTGCATTTTTGGGAGTTGACGATTGACATTGTTACCAGGGAAAAATTCAAATTCCATGGATTTAATAGATCTGGTATAGCATGGTGTTGGGAAGTCCTATTTATTTGAATCATTAGTTTCCAGTTGCTTGTATTGAGGGTGAGAGAAAGAAATGGTATGCAAGGCATTTGAAGGTCTCACGTGGTAACTCCAAACATGTATCAAATTAAATATTTATATAAATTTTTGAAACTTTCTAATGTTGATTCCACATTGGGAGTACCTCTCCCATAGATCAATGGTGCTTATCATCCATGTCATCTCTAGCGTTCTCAATGGAATGGTTGAAAAGATAGAGAAGATGACAAAACATCTACTATCAACAATAACTAAAGGACTAAAGGAAGTGAGAGATCAATTTTTTGTATTTATGGAAAATATAGTGTCATAACATCTCTGCAACAACTATTAAAGGAATTAAGGAAATAAGGGATTGATCTATTGTATTTATTAAAAATATCCATGATTTGGGATAGGACTAGCAATATTGTCGAACTTATTGATGTAGATCCTCTTAAGATTCTCATAGTGAAGAAGAATGTGATACATTTTTGTTATCCTCACATATATTTGAGAAAGTGAGGACTTTTAATCCCCAATCATTGCATGCGATACATCGATGGATAGATCAAATGACAGAAGTAATTCACTAGTTGAAAGTGTGGGACCCATAGGGTAAGTGTGGGATACAAAAGGGACCAATGATAAACAAGCTAATGAAGGTGATGCATACACAGGGACGTGAGTGTGGGATGCAAGAGGAAACAATGTTGAACAAGTCATAGAAGGAAAGAAATCCACATGATGTGTTTGGAATCAATGAGAAATCGAGGAACTTATGAATGCAAGGGATCTATTGGATAAGAGTGGGGTGCAATAGGTGGTAATGATGAAAAAGAGAGTGAAGATGAGATATTAACATGTTATGTATCAGCTGAAAGACGTAGAAATGATGGAGGAACTAGTGAGGGCAATGGATCTGCTTGCTAAGATCCCTTTTGATGCAGGAGCATCATCGTCAAAGTCAACAACACATGCGTGGAGGCAAACAGAGGACATCTTAGCAATGAAAGAATTTCAAATCAATCATTTAACTCATAATTTAATGGGTTGTTGAGATATTCTTGTAACAACATTTTAAAATGTAACTTGCTTGTAAAGTCTTGAAGGACTGTAAAAAATTGCAGATATGGAGTGTCGACTCTATCTGGCAATAACTAGTAGTTATTGTAATAGGATAGAGTAGCTAATAGCTTTGAATTTGAAATGATAGATTTCAAAACAGGACAAGAGAGCTCGTGGATCAGTCCTTAGATAGTTTTTCAGTATTGCATTGTAAGAGGGAGAATGTAAGAGATAGAAATTGTCCCAAATCCTTGGAATGCGTTCATTTCATGTGTGATTGAATGAATGTTATTCTGTGTGTATGATTTGTTACAGTTCATTTCATGTATAAGTTTTCGAGAGATTAATTGTATGAGTTCGTGACGAAACTGGTTGAGTTTCAATCGTTTCTTTTCTTATACTTGTATGCAAGGTGTGCATCTCGAGTGCAAGGAGTGCGTCGACTGAGTCTAGGATTGATTCAAAGAAGTTCAGAGAGAGATTCAGAGAAACTCAGACCAGGTGCAAGGTGTGCACAGTGTCAAGGAGCCAACAAGCTTCAGAGAACCAACGCAGAAGAACACCAGGTGGGCGAGAAGCATTTTATTGGCAAGAAAATCCTTTGAATTGAGTTATTCAAAATCCCGAGAACACAAGATGTGTGTGGGAGATAAAAATCCTTCCAAGGGATAAAGCTTAGAAGAAATAGCACTTTCTAAAAGTGTTAGCGAGATCTAGGAGTTGGATTCGCAAGAGGGGCGAAGATCGAGTCTCTAAACCCTGAGAAATCTTCTAAGTCTGGGAGAAGGCGGAAGTTCAGGAGAGAAGGTACAGTGGGCGTAGATCAGTCACATGGAAGATCTGGACCATCGAATCCGTGTCCAGGCAGCGAGAAGTAAGTGCAGGAGGAAAACAGATCTGAACCATCAATCTGGCATGTGAACCAACAACCGTTGGATCTAGAGGAAGTCACACGGGGGAAATTCTGAACCCATTGGAACCGTCCATCGAAGAGAGCATGTGGCAAGTGCACAACATTTCACTGACTCACAACTTGAAAGGGTCAAAGGGAATTTCGTGAGGTTTCACGAAACGCGAACTCCCAAAAGGATCATAGCCATTGATCATTCTGAAGTCATCGATATTTTCCATTGTCAAGGGAGACATGTGGTGAAGAGTCATCGTTTTGCTGACTTGCAGAGTGAAGAAGTCAAAGAAAAGAATCGGGAGAATTCATGAAGAGTAGATTCGCAAGAGGGTCACAGTCGTTGATTGTCTCGACGTCATTAGGGTCATCCATTTTGGAGGGATGCGTGGCGAGAGATCAACATTTCGCTGACTCTCTACTAGAGAAGGTTAAAGGAGCGGAGTCAAGGACTCGCGAGGTCCGAACTCATGATAGAATCTGAGCCGTCAGATCATGAGAGAAAGTTGACCGTAGATCCGGGCAAAGGAAATATCGCAGGTTCAGGGATCAAGATATTGAAAGGTAAGCATGGGGGTTGAGATTCAACCTCGCGAAATGTGAAGTCCCGATGCGCTCATAGGAGTAGCCCTAGGTCATAGGTAAGGGTCACCTGGACGGAGGCCAAAGGGAGATTTAAGGAACATTATCCCATTTCAAAAATTGGGATTGGAGAGTTAGAGTGGACTCATATGTGGAAGTCCTGAGATCGCAAAACAGGATGAGCATTTCTGGGCTCAGCCGGTAGTCACGGGTGGTGGTCACGTGGGGAAAGATTCGAGGGGAGCTAACCAACACTCAACCCTCATCAGTAATCGACTATCGATAGGATTGAGGAGGCTCATTCCAAGGAATCCCGATAAGTGAAGTCGTGATACACCTTTTGCATAGGCGTGTGGTCACAACCGTGACTGCGTGGAGTAGAAGCTCGCACTTGGGTGCTTAGTCACACAGGTGGAGTTTCATGAGAGGACCTATGGATTTGAAGAGTGAGAGTTCCATTAGGGACTAGAGAATTGTCTTAGCTCAAGAAGATTGAACGATCCAACAACCAGGAGGTCAACGCACCCTATCGAGGTAGGGGGGTCTGCATCAGGTGGTATCAGAGCCAATATTAAGTTTGTTTGCAGACAACATAAAAAAAGGAGAAAGTAGGAAAGTTGGTATCATTTGTGGTATCAAGGAAATTTGATTTATGTTTGAAGGTGACGCAGTAAAATCATGCCACCCAGAAGGCATAGAGAAAATGCATAAATGGAAGAAGAAATGAGGCGACTCCGAATGAGGTTGGATGCCATGGAAACAACACATAGGAGAGCACCAGACGTTGGATATATTAGTGAATATGAGAGTGAAGAAGAAGTAGAAGATGAAGAAAATGTAGTAGAGGATGTTGCACAAGATCACTTGATAAAAGTTGTTTCAAAGATAGGAGCCAGAGCAAGAATAGAGGTACCTATGTATGAGGGAAATTTGGAAGTTTAAGAATTGTTATATTAGGTATGTGCTATGGAAAAATACTTCGATTACGAAGATATCAAAGAAGATAAGATGGTGAAGCATGCAGTGACAAGACTGAAAGATCATGCAGCGTTATGGTGAGATGAACTGCAAGCTGAACGCAGGAGAAATGGTAAGCAAAAAATTAAAAACTGGGATAGGATGGTAGCTAAGTTGAAAGCCAAATTTATCCTGAAGGATTACCAAATCAATATTTATAGTAGATCGCATAACCTGAAACAAAGGGGTTTATCAGTGAAGGAGTACACTGAAGAATTTTACTGACTGAACATCAGGGCTGGAAAAAAAGAGAATGAAGATGAGAAGACAACAGGATATATCAATGGGTTGAGATATGAGATACAAGAGGAGATCATCATGATGTCTATCAGTAAAGTCGAAGATGCCTATCAGGCAGCCTTGAAAGATGAAGAAAAATTGGCTAGGAAGCAAAGCCAATGAAGCAGAGGAGGAAATTCAAACAGATGCAAGGGAACCAGCAGAGAGAAGTCCCAGAAGTTGAAGCCTGAAGCTGACAAAAAACATAGTCACCATAAGAAAGGTGGAAATTCTAAATAAGGACAACATGAAGGAAGATATTATTTTTCCAGAGGAAGAGGAAGAGGAAAATCCAGAGGAAGCGTAGTTAAATGCTATACCTGTGGAAAAGAAGGACACAAATCTTGGGAATGTCCCGACAGAAAGAGAGAAGAAGGCGAAGAAGCACACATTGCTGAAGTGCAGAAGCATGTGGAAGAAGAAGTAGCAGAAGGAGGGAGGAAACTCATGATGAGGAAAACTCTTCTCAAACCTAAAAAGGAACCAGATGAACTAGTTCAACGAACAAGCCTATTCAGAACTTCTTTCAAGTCGAAAGACAGAGTTTGCAAAGTAATCATAGACAGTGGAAGAACGAACAATATAGTATCCACATAGATGGTGGAGAAGCTGGAATTGAAGAAAATTGCACATCCAAAGCCATACAAGGTATCATGGTTGCAGAAAGGACATCAATTCATGGTAAGTCAACAATGCCAAGTTGAATTTAAAATAGGAGGTTACAAAGATGAAATAATGTGTGATTTAATTCCTATGGATGCCTATCATATTTTATTGGGGAGGTTGTGGCAGTATGACTGAAAGGTTATTCATGATGGGAGAAAGAATACCTATACCCTAGAAAAGAATGGTGGAACACATATGTTGCTACCCATAGAAGACAAAGAGCAAAAGAGAGAAGATAGTTCAAGCATACTTCTCATGAGTGGGAAGGAGCTCTTAAAATAAGTCAACAAGGAGAAAGAAATGCACTTTGCTATTGTGATGAAGCCTAGAGTTATACTTATGAATACTTCTGTAGAAGACTTGCCTATAGAAATCCAGGAACTATTGGAGAACTTTGTTGATATAGTCATGGATGAGTTACCACACTTGTTACCACCCATTAGGAGCATAAGCCATCATATTGACCTTATTCCAGAAGCTATTTTACCAAATAAAGCAGCTTATAGGTTGACACCTAGAGAGAATGAGGAAGTCAAAAATCAAGTCCACGAGTTGTTGGATCAGGGGTTAGTCAGGGAAATCCTAATACCATGTGCAGTACCGATTGTATCAAGTCCAAAGAAATATGGGGGATAGAGGATGTGTACAAATTCCTGAGCCATCAACAAGATAACCATTAGATACAGATTCCCTTTACCGAGGATGGATGATTTGATGGACTTTTTGAGTGGAGCAAGCTATTTTTCCAAAATAGACTTGAAGAGAGGATATCATCAAATCTGAATGAGAGAGGGAGATGAATGGAAAACAACATTCAAGACAAACGAAGGATTTTTTGAATGGTTGGTCATGCTGCTTGGGTTGAAAAATGCACCAAGCACATTTATGAGATTGATGAAATAATTCATAGGCAAATTTGTCATAGTATATCTAGATGATATACTAATCTTCAGGAAGACAAAGGAAGAACACTTAAGACATCTGAAATCGGTGATGGAAAGGTTGCAGCAAGAGAAATTGCTAATAAATCTGAAGAAGAGTTATTTTATGAAGAAGGAGCTCATACATTTGGGTTTCATAATCTCTTAAAATGAATTGAAGATGGACCCAAAAAAAGTGAGAGCGATCAGAGAATGGCCATCATCGAGCAACATATTTGAGGTAAGAAGTTTCCATGGGTTAGCAAGATTTTACAGAAAATTTATCAGAAATTTCAGTGGCATATGCCACCCGTGCTGGACACTGTGAATACGAAACATAATTCCTTCAGTTGGATAGAGGAATATGAAATAAGTTTCAAAGTGTTGAAAGAGAATATCACAGAGAAACCAATTCCGATCTTACCAGATTTTGGAAAAACATTTCAAGTGAGATGCGACGCAATTGGATTAGTTATTGGAACAATCTTGAGTCAGGAAAATAGACCAGTTGCTTATTTCATTGAGAAACTGAATTATGCCAAGAAAAATTATTCCACATATGACAAGGAATTTTATGCGATGACTCAAGCATTGAAAAAATGGAGACACTATCTAATTCCTAAAGAATTTGTCTTGTACAGTGACAATCAAGCTTTGGAATTTATTACTAGGCAAGAAAAGTTGAATCAGAAACATGCAAAATGGGTAGAATTCATGCATAATTTTACTTTTGTTATTAAACACATCATTGGAACTGCTAACAAAGTCGCAGATGCTTTGAGTAGAAGGAGTTTGATTGTACAGGAATTCCAGGTGGAGACCTTGGGGTTCGAACACCTCAAGGAGATGTATAAATAAGATGCAGATTTCAAAGAAAATTACGAGGCATGCAAGAATCCTTTATTGGGAGATAGAAGCCCATGGACTGAATATTTGATTCAGGATGGATTGTTGTTCAAGGGGAGTCAATTATGAATTATGAAGTGCTCAATGAGAGACAACCTACTGAAGGAGAAACACAGTGGAGGTTTAGCTAGACACTTTGGTCATGATAAGACATTTGCATAGCTAAGAAATTCATATTGTTGGCTGAGAATGAGAGAAGAAGTGAAGAAGTTTGTAAACAAATGCAGAATTTGTCAATATGCAAAAGGAAGACAAAAAAACACTGGTTCGTATCAGCCATTACCAATTCCAGAGAGGTCGTGGGATGCAATCAATATGGAATTTGTTTTGGGATTTCCTAAAACCAAAAAATGGAGTGATTCCATATTTATTGTGGTATACAGATTCTCAAAAATGGCACATTTCATACCATGCCAGAAGACAAGCGATGACACACACATCGCCAATTTATTTTTCAGAGAAGTAGTGAGACTACATGGATTTCCAAGGAGCATAGTTTCAGACAGGGACACCAAATTTGTAGGACACTTTTGGAGGACTCTATGGAAGAGGCTAGGGACAAAATTATCCTTTAGTTCAACATATCACCCTCAGAAAGATGGACAGACTGAAGTAGTAAATAGGATTTTGGAAAAATTGTTGAGAAGTTTAGTCACTGAGCAAGGTCGACAATGGGATCAGATTTTGACACAGGCAGAATTTGTATTCAACAATTTCGTGAACAGGAGCATAGGAAAAAGTCCATTTGAAATTGTGTATGGTATACAACCAAGAGGGATTACAGAGTTGAGAGATTTGAGTCAAGATGAGTTCAGAAGTGCTGGAGCAGAGGATTTGCAACAAAAATGCAGAAACTCCATGGTAGAGTTAGAGAGCAGTTACAGGACAACAGTCAGAAATACAAGAGCAGAGTTGATCAAAGGAGAAGAGAAGTTCAATTCGAAGTTGGAGATGAATTTTTAGATCATTTGAAAAAAAGATATTTCCAAGGGGAACGTACAAGTTAAAGATGAAAAAGATAGGACCATGCAGGATTCTCAGAAAATTTGTAGCCAATGCTTATGAGATTGAGTTTCCAGATAATGTTGGGATATCGTCGATATTCAATGTTGCAGACCTGTATCCTTACAGGAGAGATGAAGCAGGAGAATCAGATGATCAGAAATAAATTCAGTGGGAAGAGCAATTTTCCAAAATAGAAAAACCTCATATGGAGAAAATTATCGAACAGAGGGATGGAAAGAAAATCATACGGAAGATATATCCAGAATACTTAGTGAAGTGGAAAGATCATCCAATGGAAGATGCAAGTTGGGTCACAGAACCTGATATTTTGAAGCATGGAAAGACAATGCAGGAGATCATAGACACAAGCCCATGGAATTTTTTAACCAGAGGATTATGATGCAAGAGCATCGCCTTCAAAGTCAACAGCGCACACGTGGAGGAAAAAAAAGGACATATCAGCAATGAAATAATTTCAAATCGAGCATTTAACTCATAATCTAATGGATTGTTGAGATATTCTTGTAACAACATTTTAAAATGTAACTTGTTTGTAAAGTCTTGAAGGACTGTAAGAAATTGCAGATATGGAGTGTCGACTCTATCTGGCAATAACTAGTAGTTATTGTAATAGGACAGAGTAGGTAATAGCTTTGAATTTGAAATGATATATTTCAAAATAGGACGAGAGAGCTCGTGGAGCAGTCCTTAGATAGTTTTTCAGTATTGCATTGTAAGAGGGAGAATGTAAGAGACAGAAATTGTCCCAAATCCTTGGGCTAGGTTCATTTCATGTGTGATTGAATGAATTTTATTCTCTGTGTATGATTTTTTACAGTTCATTTCATGTATGAGTGTTCAAGAGATTAACTGTATGAAGTCCCAACGAAACTGGTTGAGTTTCAATCGTTTATCTTCTTATACTTGTATGTAAGGTGTGCATCTCGAGTGCAAGGAGTGCATTGACTAAGTCTAGGATTCATTCAGAGAAGTTCAGAGAGAGATTCAGAGAAACTTGGACCAGGTGCAAGGTGTGCACAACGTCAAGGATCCAACAAGCTTCAGAGAACCATCATAGAAGAATACCAGGTGGGCGAGAAGCATTTTCTTGGCAAGAAAATCCTTCAAACTGAGTTATTCAAAATCTCGAGAATGCAAGATGTGCGTGGGAGATTGAAATACTTCCAAGGGATAAGGCTCGGAAGAGATAGCACTTTCTACAAGTGTTAGTGAGATCCAGGAGTTGGATTCGAAAGAGGGGCGAAGATCGAGTCTCTGAACCCTGAGAAATATTCTAAGTTTGGGAGAAGGTGAAAGTTCAGGAGAGAAGGTACAGTGGTCGTAGATCAGTCGCAGGGAAGATTTGGACCATTGAATCCGTGTCTAGGCAGCAAGAAGTAAGTGCAGGAGGAAAACAGATATAAACCGTTGATCTGGCATGTGAACCAACAACCGTTGGATCTGGAGGAAGTCACACGAGGGAAGTTCCGAACCCATCGGAAACATCCATCGGAGAGAGCGTGTGGAAAGCGCACAACGTTTCACTGACTCACAACTTGAAAGGGTCAAAGGGAAGTCCGTGAGGTTTCATGAAATGTGAACTCCCAAAAGGATCATAGTCGTTGATAGTTCTAAAGTCATCGGGACCGTTCGTTGTCAAGGGAGACATGTGGCAAATATTCCTCGTTTCGATGACTCGCAGAGTGAAGAAGTCAAAAAACAGAATTGGGAGAATTCGCAAAGAGAATATTCATGAGAGGATCACAGTCGTTGATTGTCCCTACGTCATCAAGGCTGTTCATTTTGAAGGGGTGCATGGTGAGAGACCAACATTTCGCTGACTCGCTATTAGATATGGTCAAAGGAGCAGAGTTGAGGACTCGCGAGGTCTGAACTTGTGATAGGATATGAGCCGTCAAATCATGAGAGAAACATGACCATCGATTTGGGTGAAGGAAATATCGGAGGTTCAGGGATCGAGCTTTTGAAAGGTAAGCGTGGGGTTTGAGCTTCAATCTCGTGAAACGTGAAGTCCTGACGTGCTCGGACGAGTATCCCTAGGTCATAGGTAAGGGTCACCTGGAAGGAGGCCAAAGGGAGATATAAATAACATTATCCCATTTCAGAACTTGGGGATTGGAGAGTTAGAGTGGACTCATACGTGGAAGTCCCGAGGTCGCAAAACACGACGAGCCTTTATAGGCTTAGCCGGTGGTCACAGGTGGTGGTCACATGGGGAAATATTCTAGGGGATCTAACCAGTGTTCAACCCTCATCAGGAATCGACTATCGATAGGATTGAGGAGGCTCATTCCAAGGAATCCCGATATGCGAACTCATGATACGCCTTTTGCGTAGGCGTGCGGTCACAGCTGTGACTGTGTGGAGTAGAATCTCGCACTTGGGTGCTTAGTCATGCAGGTGAAGTTTCATGAGAGGACCTGTGTATTTGAAGAGTGAAAGTTCTAGCAGGGACCAAAGATTTGTCCCAGCTCGAGGAGATTGAACGATCCAGTGACCGGGAGGTTAGCGGACCCTGCTAAGGTAGGGGGGTCTGCATCACCTTTGGCATATTAGTAGTATGTGGTTTGAGTGTGGGATGCAAGAGGAAACAATGTTACCCTCGTCGATCCCTTTAGCATATTAGAAGTATGTGGTTTGAGCATGGCACATTTGTATGGTTTGTTACATATGTTGATGGATTGCCTAATATTTTTCCTCAATGTTACATGGTTCCATTATGGTTAGAGTTTCCTTCACATGTTTTCATATGGTTGAGGCCATTTTGTCTTAGTTATTTATCCTCAATTATATTTCACACATATTTTAGTTGGATATCATGTTTTATCATTCTAGGTGGAGCTCTTGGCTTTGGCACACATTTGGAGGTGTATTACACTGATATAACCTTGATTTTACATTCATTTGGCTAGGAGGAGGCCTATTACTAGAGTGACCTAGTTCATTTTGGTATTGTTAAAACCTAAATGATTGATTTATGGTATGAATATGGATATTTGGTGAAGAGCTCACATTTGGGTACACATGTTAAATCGCCCCAAACATTTCTTTCATTATTTTATTATTGGAGGATGGGGCCAACCCTAGGATTAAAGTGGTTATTTTGCAGATGGTTTGAGGCATTTAAGTGGATTGATTTGGTTTAGAGAGGTTTCAAGAGGTTGTTGCATCCATTATTTGGTCTTCATGCACACATTGAGGATGCATCATGTGTGTTTGAGCTAATATTTTTGGAGATGTTTGCATGTGGCATCACTATTTCTATTTTATGAATTGTTTCCCATATCCACTCAAGTTATTTGAGGGATATCCTTTGTTTATGCATTCCTAGGTTATATCTAGGGTTTATTCTCAAATAATATTAATTTATTGATTGGAGGTTTTAACCAAAAACATTATAAAAGCATGGCTCATCCGCTTGTAATGGTTGTTGAAGGATTGGGTATTTGAGCTCTTGGTGCATTTGTATTGTATCTTTATTTGAAGATATTGGATGGTTTGGTAATGCACCTTTGAATATGAGGATTCTTTCTAAATTTTCATGTTGTTCATGCTAGTTATTTCTTTGTCATTGATGATTGTGAAACAGAGAATCTTGGTAACACTATTTCTATTTGTCGGTATTTATCATTGGAATGGTTTATGTTGATGTATCCCTGTATATTTGGTTGTACACACTTATTATCATTTCTTGATAAATCTAGACTTCATAATATTTGAGGTTGTCAATAGTAGTAAGCTTCTTTGGTATATTTTCATGACATTTAGGACAAGGAGACGATTAACAAGGCTTGCAATTTGCAACCTTATTCATCTTCATTTCTTATTAAATTAGCCTCTGTCAAGCCTTGTGAGACCCCATATTCACAAGGAATATATAAGGCATTGGTACCACCTTACAACCAGACTAAAAATTTCTCATAAAACTCATTTTATGTTGGTTCCATTGATATGGAAATTACCAAAGACAACCTTACTCTAGATCTGTCCCTAAAAGTCTGGTTGTAGTTTATATTTCATTTCAAGAAAGGCTCAAGTTAATTTTGATGTATACATATACAAATTAAGCTTCATTACAACATATTTTGGCAACAAAATTATGCACCTTTTGTTCTACATTTAATGTTGGAAATTACCCATGAAGATATTTATCATTCATCCATCTATACTGCATATATAAAATATGGTCAAGTGGGGTTTATTCTAGTTGGAATTTAGGTTTATTATAGGTACCTTCCATCCATGTGAGTCACGGAGGTGGAAAGCATATAATTCCCAAATGTGACCTTGGTAATCAAGTTTTCATTAATGGTTTGAGAGGGATATTGCTAGGTTCAAATCCTACATTGATTCTGCATTAAAAAGATTGTCGTGGGCCCATCTCTGCCCACTTCTTCAAGGGCCACATACTTTGTAAGCTAGAAGAAAAACATCCAAGTTCATAAAAATGAGCATTGTTTTCAACACCACTAGGTTTTAGAGGAAGCGAGTTCCTGAAAATGATCATTTTTCAGCCCCACCAGTGTTTGAATCTTCTAAGAAGTGAAAACTAGGAATTGTTATAACACCACAAGTTTTTAGTCCTCGAAAAAGTGAAAGAAACACATTGTTAGGCTTGGTGCAGACCAAATTTATATATTATGGTATTAAGGCCAACCCTATATATTATTGCTAAGCTTGGTGCAGGCCAAACTTGACTGGGTAGGGGGTTTTGTCACATGTCCTACAATCTTAGCCCCAAAATCGTATTCAAAGAACAAGGGGGTTTTGTCACAAGATCCATGATGAATTCATGGGTTCAATAATAGGCTTACATATAAACCATTTTGACTTAAAATAAAACCCCACAAAAAGTAAAATGCATAGGTGCTCACCAATTTTGGCGACATTGTTGGTCCCTTGAGTGTATTGCCCTTGTCTCTATATCTCCTATAGGTAGGATCTCCCCTATCTCTATATCCAACAGTCACTCGAGGATGTTTCTATATCCAGCAGTTGCTCGCATTGTCTCCTTACTAGTGGGATCGGGCCTCCTTGCTAGTGGGCTCAGGTTGTCTCCTTTCTAGTGGGCTCAGGTGAATATCTGCAGGGGAAAATGGAGAGTACGGAAGGAAACATGTGCATAACAATTCTCTTCTTCCCCTTTCCAGATTCAAACCAATGAAAAATAGAAGGAGACAAGGGGACCAGGGAGCTCACCTTATTTCTACTAAGTACCTAGTAGTTATTTCACAGAATGAAGCACTCACTCTCACACCAACCAAATCTCTATGAAGGGAAATACCCATTGGACGTTCCTTGCCCGATGCGGTACAAGTGAATTTCTTGGGTGCGTGTTTTGTTTGTTTGTTTGTTTTTTTCAGTTGTTTTTTTGTTAATTTCTATGTTTTATATAACATATATTATATAATTAATATAGATTATATAATAATTATAGTATATTATATATTATATAATTAAATATATTATATTATATGATAATGAGGAGGAGGAGGAGGAGGAGGAGGATGAAGATGATGATGATCGAGACAATTAAGGTGTGCTAGCAATTAGGGATTACAGTGTGCTAGTGGGTTAGGGTGCTATACATCATAGTGTGTTCATAATCAAAATGGATAGGGTTTATAGTGTATTAGGGGTGGAAATGGGTTCAAAGTCCTTCTAGGTCAATCCTAGATGAAAGGCATGCACACTAGTGTCATCATGGAAACAAATATTGTGAAGGTAAACAAGGTGCTCAAAAAATCAATATTTTAATCAACTACCATAGTCACAGGTATATTGAATCCTAAGTACATACACAATCCAAGGTTGAAGTGAATCATGCTAGATTCCTAAAACTAAATCTTAAAGTTATATATGACCTAGAATGTGAAGAATAGTGCTCATCTATAATTATTTTCCAAAATCCTTCTATTGCCATGTAAAATTGGCAGAAGTCTCTTCAATATATATGTTCTTTCTCCATCAAGTACATCACTATTGTACCTCTTTCCCACTTGTTTGGTAGTGAAATACTAGATTCATAAGAAATTCATTACCGAACTCAAAATTATTACAAAATATTCTTAACAATATTGAATCAACCTATAACCTCTACACATGAAAAATAATAGATATTGATGTTGATGCACAAACCCACCACACCCTCAATATAAACAAGCTCTAGCTTATGATCCATTGACACTCCTATACCACATCTT